>OX030966.1:4146475-4263975 GCA_943735955.1 Piscicola geometra | reverse complement strand
GGTGGTGGTGAGTTGGTGGAGGAGGGTGTTGGTGAGTTGGTGGAGGAGGGTGGTGGTGAGTTGGTGGAAGAAGGTGGTGGTGAGTTGGTGGAGGAGGGTGGTGGTGAGTTGGTGGAGGAGGGTGGTGGTGAGTTGGTGGAGGAGGGTGGTGGTGATCTCAGGAGGTAGATGGTTAGAATGAGAGGGGCAGGATAGTTGGAATGGGTGGAAAGATAAGAGACGAAGTTGTGATAAAGTGGAAGCAGATAAGCTTCTTTCCACTAACCGCCTGAAGAAAGTCGCTCTAATTTTTCACTTTTTAAAACTTCTCCCATCCCAAACCTTCCATCACATCCACCCTACTCAGTTCATCTCCTACTTCCCCTCTTTCCCTTCTCCCTTCGGGCTTGCCCATGTGCCACAGCAGGCCTCTGATCATGCCAGCGTATCTGGGCTTGGTGTCTTCGTATTTCAAATGACAGTTTATTTATTTATTTTTATATTTAACTTTTTTTAAATCTTCTGATGAGGTATGTCTTGCCTTTGAAGTTATGGATGTGAAGAGGACAAAGAAGAAATTTGAAGTTTCTACGAACCTTTGCGTCTTCAGTCCTTTTCTTCTTCATGGGTGGATAACGTTTTATTGATTTCTTCAGTCTTATCCATCACGGGCGGCTGATGCTCTATTGCTCTCGATGGCTTCTTCAAGGAGGTAGGTGATCAGGTGTTTCCCCGCTTGTTGACTGGTGGTTGGTTCCTTGCATCAGAAATAGTGAGTTTTTGAGAGTTTTTCTTTCAAGGTGTTTTCTTCTATCTTCGCTTCTTGCTCGTGTTGCAGCTGACCTTTCGAAGGTAGGTTGAGCTTCTGTCTATCGTATGCATCACGCTTTAGGAGCTCTTGATGCTAGTTTATTGTGATGAATTTCTGGTGTGCCTCTGGCATGTGGTCGTTGCCATCACCAGCCTTCCGCTTCTACCTACCCTTCCACTCCTACCCACCCTTCCCCTTCTACCTACCCTTCCATTCCTACTCACCCTCCCACTCCTACCCACCCTTCCCCTTCTACCCACCCTCCCACTCCTACCCACCTTTCCCCTTCTACCTACCCTTCCACTCCTACTTACCCTTCCCCTTCTACCCACCCTTCTACTCCTACCTACCTACCTAACCATTTAACCAACCCATCTTCCAGCTCCAACCAACTCTTCCACACCCACCTAACCAACTCTACCACTCACCTCCTCAACCACTTCAGACCACCCACTCTCCTTTTCAATCCATCAACCCCCCTCACCTTCTCCCTCTCCCACCTCCCCCCTCCCCCACCCCCCCCCCCCCCCCCCCCACACAGGGCATCTCGACGACAGACGTGATTGCGCGCATCATAAAGGACTATGACGTCTACGTGCGTAGGAACCTTGCCAGAGGGTACACCGCCAAGGAACTCAACGTTGGCTACGTCAAGGTTGGGTGCAGGCAAGGGGGCTATGGAGGTGGGATTGTGGGTGGGGAAAAGAAGGGTAAGGGGGTTGATTGTGGGGAAGGTGAAGTTATGGGTAAAGGGTTGATTGTGGGGAGGGTTAAGTTATGGGTAAGGGGGTTGATTGAGGTTATGTGAAGGGGAGGGGGGAAAGAGGGTATGGGAAAAAATGGATTTAAAGCTAATGTTAGCGACAACAACACGCAACACCATCGCAATAACACTCAACAAAAACAGCAACACAAAAGCATAAACTCCACTCAACAAAACCAAAAACACTCAACAATAACAACAACCAAAACCACACAACACAGGAAAAGACGATTCAACTGCAGTCGAAGGTGGGCGCTCTTGAATTTGATGAAAAAGCGCTATATAAATGTATTTAATTGATTGATTGATGGATTGATTGATTGATTGATTGATTGATTGAATGATTTATTTATTGGTTGATTGATTGATTGATTGATTGATTGATTGATTGATTGATTGATTGATTGATTGATTGATTGATTGATTGATTGATTGATTGATTGATTGATTGATTGATTTGAACGATTGATTGATTGATTGATTGAAGGTGGGTGCTGTGAGGGAGAAGATGATCGACAAGGGACACGAACTGATCAACAGGTGGGAGGAGAAGTCTCGAGAATTCATACTGTCATTCCTGGAACTATTTGGTCGGGAGGGACGCATTGTGAGTGGGGGGGGGGGGGGGGTGGTTGGGTGAGTGGGGGGGGTTGGTTGGGTGAGTGGGGGGTACCGTGGTTGGTGGTGGTTGTTATGGTGGTAGGTTGGGGGTGGTTGTTGTGGTGGTAGGTTGGTGGTGTGGTGCTGTGGTGAGTTTGTTAGTGTTGAGAATTTACTGCAAAACCATCGATCTGCTACCTTCTTAACCTTCCATCCCATCTATAAACGAACTCAATTTGTTCCATCCACATGCCTTCCCCTATATTCCTCAACACAACCTCCACCATCATTTCCGACCACCTTAACCCTAACCACAACCTCACCTTTCATCGCCACCCCCCTCCAGAACCAGTGGTTGGTGGAGGGGGGCATGAAGGTGGTCAGGGCCATATCTCCAAGCCCCCTCGACCCTGAGCACCCTGGCAACAAGCGGAAGCTCAGTAACTATAGCAACGGCTCGTGCAACGGTGATGATGATGATGATGGTGGTGATGATGATGATGATGCTGACAGTGAGGTGGCGTTTGCTATGTGTCCGGATCAGCAAGAGGACGAGGAAGAGGAGGATGAGGAGTATTATATTGCCGCGGGTTGATAATAGTTATATTGGGGGAAGGGGGTTATGATGATAGTTGCGCGAACTAGTAGAGATGAGAGTAAATATGTGGTGTTGATGATGATGATGTACGCTTCTTTTGTAGTAGTAATTGCTGCTCTACATACTAATTTGCTTAGTCGGTGGTGTGTTTGTGTGTTTATGAGTGAGTTTATGTGTGTGTGTGTGCGTGTGTGTGTGTGTGTTTTTGTGTGTGTATTTTTGTGTGTGTATTTTTGTGTGTGTGTTGTGCTGCTTTGGTGATTTTTGAGATCATTAGCTGCAATGTGTGTCTTTTCGTGCTATATTTTTGCAGCGTTTTGATTGTGGTGCCATTCATTTTTATAGAGACGATTTTATTTCAAAATACCCTCATTTAATGGTAGATAAATGGCAAAAAATGAAATTACTGTTAACAAATCATTTAAAATTATCTTTTCTATGCCTTTTTTCTTCTATATTTTGATAATATTCCATCATTTATGAATCAATTTTTCTAATTGGCGTGTTGACTCACACATTCGTTGTTTTTTTATAAATTGATGACTTAATTTTTTACAACTTCAAAAAAATGTAAAAAACTTTAATTGTTTTTGTGTAAATAACCTGCGAAAGATGGCGCTGTCTTGAAATAAATGCCCTGACGAATCGAGTTTAATCAATCAATCGAATAAAGGTATGATGATAGGTGTCAAATCCCCCCTCCCCCCTCTAACCATTTTCATACTACTTTATAAAGACTAATTCTGTTCAGTCCTATCAATCAATCAATCAATCACTAATGTTTTGTATAGTCCTATGATAAATGTGCAGTTTATCTGGTCTTCACCGCTTTTTATAGGTTTTTACTTTTGAAAAATGTGTTCTTATATACATATAGTAATATTACTCATAATACATATACTAATATTACTCATATAAATATAGTAATATACTATATATGTATGCTTTTTCTTATGGTATTTTGCTATTCTTGATTTTCTTGAAACAATTTTTTTTAAATACATAAATTTAAAAGTTACATAAAAATTAAAAACAAAAATTTATATTTGAAATCATGATACATTCATACTAAATAATTTTAAGTAATCATTTCAAACTTATGTATCTAAGTTTAGTTTTAAGTTCTCAAATCTAGAAACTTGAATTTTGAATCCTCTTTTTTGATTTCGTACCAAAGGTTGAGTTTAGAATATAGGTGAGTATATATGTCTATCAATAAGAGAATTAATGCATATTTTATTTTATCTATTAAATTTTATTTATATATTTAATTATTTAGCTACTTATCACAGAAAAATGAAAAGTCTTCAGCTTGTTACAAAAAGCAAATCCTTTGGCGGATTCCAATCAGTTTATTCGTTTTTCAGGTTTTTAAAATTTACATTAGAAATTATAAATATATCAGTATCTTCAATAAAAAGTATATAATTATTATTTTATACTTCAAGTGATACATTGAAGTGCACCACAAACTTTTCTATTTACCTTCCTCCAACTCCTACTGAGAATCTTCCTCTCATATACTGGCTTTCAGGTATAAAATGGAATATTACAAAATATAATAAAATTTACAATGTTTAAATAAATAAATTATTAATTGTTGCTTTTTCTGTATTCACTGCTTCTCCAAGGATTGACCTGTACTGAGCAGAACTTCATACAAAAGTCAGGCTTTCAGAGGTATGCAGCAGAACACGGTGTTGCTGTTGTTGGACCAGACACCAGCCCAAGTCGACCCTTCATTCTATCATCATCATCATCATTATCATATTCTCCATAATTATCATCATCATCATCATCTACTACCATCACTTCCAATATCACTTTCATAACTATCACCACAGTATAACCAAATTCTTAATAAATTAAACATTTAAACAGAATAATGTTAATAGTAAAGGTAGAGGCTTTATCACTACTACATTTTTCACTACTAAATTTTTCATCAATTTTTTCACCCACTTTGTTTCACCAGGGGGTTTGAAGTTGGAAGGCGAGACAGACGACTGGATGTTCGGGGAGGGCGCTGGCTTCTATGTGGACGCCAGAGCTGAGAAGTGGACCGAACACTACCGCATGTACTCTTTTGTGACCCAAGAGGTGGTGCTGGTGGTGGTGGTAGTGGTGGCGGTGGTAGTGGTGGTGGTAGTAGTGGTGGTAGTAGTGGTGGTAATAGTATCAGGTGTAGTAATAATATTAAAAGATCTCCATCATCTCTTTCAAGGCGTCACCACCGCATCTGCCACTCCACCACACAGCTCCCCTCTGTCCTCAAGGACCACTTCCCCATCGACCCATCTCGACAGTCCATCATGGGACACAGGTGTCTGCACAACAAGCACCCTAACTTATTCAAGCTATCAGCAAACTGCTCCACATAACTCCACATAGCTCTTCCATAAATTCCTCCAAATTCGCTATGAAATTAATTGTTCTTCCTCATCCATTCACGATTTGTTAAGGTAAGAAATAGTTAAATAATCCCATAACAACCTTTTTCGTCTCCATTCCACTTCAATAATCCAATCCCCTTATTCCCACCCCCTCATTCTCACCCCTTCATCCCCACCCCCTCATTCCCACCCCCTCATCCCCACCCCCTCATTCCAGCATGGGGGGTCACGGGGCCCTGATAAGCTACCTCAAGAACCCTGGCCTGTACCGCAGTGTTTCGGTTTTGGCGCCCCTTTGCAATCCAACCAAATGCGAATGGAGTCTTGGCAGCCTTAAGAAATATATGGGTGATGATCTAGGCGCCTGTGAGGTGAGGGGTGGGGCGATGGTGGAGGGTTGGGGGTGGTGAGGGGGGATCAGGGTTGATGATGATTCTCCCTACTACTATCATTACTCTCATCACCACCATCGTCATCATCAGGAATACGATGCTTGCGTTTTGATGAGCAACTATAAGGGACCCAAGACAGAAATTCTGATGGACCAGGTGTTTGTCTCACACACACACACACGCACACACACACGCAAACACACATACATACACACACAGACACACACAAACACCCACACACACACACACCTAGACACACACACACACACACACAGGGGGAGGAAGACGAATTCATCGCAGCGCTGAGGCCTGAGAGCTTTGTTGAAGCATGCGCTAAAGCCGGCATGCCCCTCAACTACCGTCGCCATCCTGTGAGTGCTGATGATGATTATGATGTGTTGATGATGATAATGATGGTGGTGGTGGTGCTGATGATGATGATAGATTGATCGTTGAATCTCACAAGTTACCTGACGAGGCTTTACTTGATTGGATGAAAGAATAAATTGAAGAATGATTTAATCAATGAATGAGAAAACCAATAAATGCATGAATGAGTGGACCACCACCACCACCACCGCTACAGGGCTACGACCACAGCTACTACTTTGTGGCTAGCTTCATTGGCGACCACTTCAAACACCACGCCAAGTACCTGCAGCCGTGAAGACCAATCAGGGGGAAGCTTGAATTAGCATTCTCATGAATATTAATTAATGATGAGTCATTTTTTCTATTTGATATTCACGTCGTTTTGGAAAACGATAATAAGCAATTACATGAATAACAAATGAAATAAATTAGAAGTTTTATACTTAGGTGCTGATGGTGATGGTAATGATGTTGACACAGCGCTTTATTTATTCTTCTTCAAGGTCAAATGTAAAAGAAATGAAAATTAAGTTTGCCAAATAAATAGATGGAAGAATCAAAAGTTTGACGTCATCGTAGGTAATGGTAGAATTAAACACACATGCACATACATATCTCTATGATTACAACTCCTTCATTGTTCAATTGTAGTCGTTTTGAACTAGAAACAAAAAGCATGAAAACGACTGAATGGGAATATTAAAAAATAAAAAAGATATATTTATTATATTATAATAAAATATATAATTTAATTCATTGGGCGTGACCATTAATGATATAGCAAAAATACAGAGTTCGGGTGTGTGATGATGTGCACTCACTTATTGCATCAATTCGTTCCCCTGCACAGAACACCAACAGGACATTACTTTCTGTAACGTTTTAGCAGTAGAGTCTAGCAACCGTCTTAGAGAAGTAAAATCAAACCAATCGTGCATACATATATCCATGCATGCATACATACAAACATAATGCATACATATACAAATACATTAAGCTACATATAAATAAACATACATACATGCATAAAAGATACGCAAAACGTATCGATAACGAGAATTGATATTTAAAACCTTATAGACATTTACTAAATGTAATGAATAATAAATGCTAATTAATTATAATTTATGCCAATAAAATGTTAATTAGCATTTAATGAATAATTAAGTGTATTGATAAAGAGCGCTCCATAGTGGAGCAAGGGAAAGAAAACATGCGCTTCACTTTTACAAATACGACGAATCGAAGACATTTACAGATTATAGTACAGTGATCTACAATGATGATGACGTAACGATGATGGTGAGGATGATAACGACGACGATGATGATTATGATGATGTAGACTCCGCCCCCATCAAGTATTCAACCAATCAGAACTCGGCGTCTCCAGTGGCCTTCTGGAAGACATAGTCTTTGCCTGAGATGTTCATGATGCCGTCCTTGAGGTGGAACTTCCAGCGTGCCTTACTCCTGTTCACCTGTGTGTGTGTGTGTGTGTGTGTGTGTGTGTGTGTGTGTGTGTGTGTGTGTGTGTGTCAGTGTTTGTGTGTTTAAGTGTGTGTGTGTTCAAGTGTGTGTCAGTGTTTTTGTGTGTGTGTTTAAGTGTGTGTGTGTGTGTGTTTTTAAGTGTGTGTGTCAGTGTTTGTGTGTGTGTTTAAGTGTGTGTGTCAGTGTTTGTGTGTATGTCAGTGTTTGTGTGTGTGTGTGGGGGGTGTTTCATCACCTAGGAAAAAAACCATCGACACTACAACTACCCCCACTAACCAACTCCCCCAAGACCTCCCCCTCACCAACACAGACCCCCACCCTCACCAACCAAACTCCCCCCTCACCTTATCAAACTGACACACAACAACGTTGTCAGTTTCAAAATGATCATGTGACTCCACGTCACTCTTCTCGTCATCGTCAGAGTTCAGTGGTTCCTGGAAGGATTTGTGTGTGTGTGTGTTTGTTTGTGTGTGTTTGTTGTGTGTGTGTGTGTATTGTTGTGTATGTGTGTGTGTTGTTGTGTGTGTGTGTTTGAGAGTGTTTGGGTGTTCGAGAATATTAAATATAAGGAAATTATTTTCGTGTGATAACTACGCCATTGTGAGTGCAGTGGTAGTGGTCTTGTGTTCCGAGGAAAGGGGCGAAAGATGATGATAGTGGTGTGGAGCCAACAAGCACCTTTAGAGCACAAGCACACAAGCACCCTGACAGCATCCGCACCCCATTACTCAACCATGCCTACACCACTGCCACAAAATCATCCTCAAAGCCCCAACCACCACACAACCCCCTCATGCAACCACCACACAACCCCCTCACACAACCACCACACAACCACCACACAACCCCTCATGCAACCACCACACAACCACCACACAACCCCTCATGCAACCACCACACAACCCCCTCACACAACCACCACACAACCCCTCATGCAACCACCACACGTACATCTTCCACTTCGGCTTGTTGACTGGCGACCACCTCCTCCTCCTCATCCTCCTCAAACTTGCCTCTCTTCGCAGGCCTCCTCCCTCCACCTCCTCCTCCCCCGCCTGCCTCCTCTTCTTCATCCTCCTCCTCAGATGAACTGTCCACCAGACCGTCCAACTGGACAATGTTCTGAGGCATGGTGGCATGGAAGGGGATTGGTATGGGTGGTGGTGTGGTGAGGGTGTAGTTATAGTAGTAGTAGTAGTAGTAGTAGTAGTAGTAGTAGTAGTAGTAGTAGTAGTAGTAGTAGTAGTAGTAGTAGTAGTAGTAGTAGTAGTAGTAGTAGTAGTAGTAGTAGTAGTAGTAGTAGTAGTAGTAGTAGTAGTAGCGAAGTAGTTGCAGTAGTAGTTGTGGGATGGGATTCATGGTGTGGTAGTGGAGTAGTTGTAGATGCAGTGTGGGGTAAAGTGGTGATTGTGTCTTTATTATGAAAATTGATTTTGATGCTAGTAGAGCAATGGTGACGAGTGATGTTACTGGTGGAGAAATGGTTGTGATGGTTGTGGGCTGAGTGCTTAATTTGAAACCCTTTATGACACACAACCGAGTATACAATATACATCCCTAACACTAACCCACCTCACCCAACATCCTACCCCTCACAACACAACCACCCTCTCCATTCCCACACAAAGATCACGCCTTCCAATACAAAAACATAACAACCATCTGTCCCTCCAAACAACACAACTATCACCACCACCACCTTGACCCCCCTCATCCACCTCTAAATAATAATAATAATAATAATGACGAGCATTATTATAGTGGCGTATAACCCTAACGGGCTTCCAGGCCACTTAGGCTGCATATTTTCACTTGCGCCTTTGGGTTACTAAAGCATTGGTTGCACTTGAACATAGGACCTTTCATTATTAATCAAAGCCGAGAGTCGTTGCCGACTCAGCTACCCGTTCAGCCAACAACACCATTCCCACGAGACTCACAGTGACGTTGTTATCTAGAGGTACACCATTCTGGAGGGTTGCCGAGGTGGCGACTGGTTGGTTGCTGAGGCCAAAAATGATGCCCTGTTGCGATTGGACCAGACTGGCTCCGCCCCCTGGCGTGGTCTGAATCAGGATTGGTCGATTCGTGCCCCCGTTCTGTTGGACTGGATGGGTGGATGGTTGATAATGATGATCAAAGTAATGATAATGATGATCAAAGTAATGATAATGATGATCAAAGTTATGATAATGATGATAGAAGCTATGATAATGATGATAGAAGTAATGATAATGATGATAGAAGTTATGATAATGCATATAAACCTAGGCTGTTGAAGTGGTGCAGTAGCACTGGTGATATTGTCTGCGCATCCACCTGATTCTGTAGAAGCATCAGTGCTTAATCATCATCATCTATCCTCTTTATATTGATAATTTTACGAAAAATATTTTCCCCATTATTTGAATAATTGTTAAAAATATATAAATAAAATAAAAATATTGTGGATAGAATTTTTATAAAATTAATTATGTGTTTAAATCTTACCAGGCCTGACGATCCAAAGTTTATAACTGAACCTTTAAGAGATAAATGATGGGTGGGTAGTAGAATTATTTAATGATTGATTGGTTATATTGATGATGTTTGAAAGTAAGCAAACCTTGAAGACTAGTAAGTTGTTGCAGTGTCGTAGCATTGTTGTTGGTGCTTGTTGTTTGAATGATGTTGTTATTATTGTTAATGTTGTTGTTGACTGTGGCATTGTCATTAGAAAGAGAGACTGCATTTAATAACTTTTGTTGTTGTTGTTGGAATTGTTGTTGCTGTTGTAGCTGCTGTTGTTGTTGCTGCAGTTGTTGCAGCTGCGGATTTTGTGTGTATATTTTAGTGAAGTGGTGTGAGTGGGCGGGAGGGGGAAGTACCCTGGGTGGACTTCCACCTGATAAATCAAATGCTTTCGACATTCGTAATTTACTCTCCCATATCTGCCAAAAAATTCAATTAACTATTTAAGAGTTTTAAATTAAAATAATACTCCCTATCTTTTAACTAAGTTTTAATAATAGTAATCATAGTACTTTTTCTAAGAAAAAACCAGATAAGTTTCTTTTATCAACGACTTTTTAGACAAAATGGCACCTGCTTGAGCTCTAAAAGAACTTGTTCGTCTACACCCTCATCAATGAATGACTCCCTCACTCCATCTATCACATCTATCACCACACTCTTGTACACCTCCGACTGATCGTAATGAAAATACGTCATTTTTAAATTTCACTAAAATCTTTCTAAAAAGTGCTAAAATGGTACTCACCACACTCTTAACTTGAGCCATTGGTGATAGTTTTTGGTTAAGAGCTGTTCTTTTGGAATATTTTGCGATTTAATTCGACAAAAAATTCGAATTTATGACAGAGAATTCGACTTATATATAGATCTGTTGGAAGGATTACAGGGTCCTGTATGCTCCAGTGATGTGCAGAAAAAATAAAAATATAGAAATAAAAACTTATTTTTCTAACTAATTCAAAGTTAATTTCAAATTAATATTACTTTTATGTATAAAAATGTTTTTTATTATATTGTTTAGAATAAAAACTTTTAAATTTTACAAAATTACTGAGCTTCTTGTTCAAAACTTTGCAAAAAAAATTAAATGGAAGGAAATCAAACAAATGCTACAAAAGAAAACATTGTAATTTGTTTATTTCCAATTGACAAGTTTAATCTACTTAAAAATTTTATTTTTAAAAAGTTTTGAATTATTATTTTTTCATAAACAGTTTGATTCTGAATGGAGAAAACGCTTCTACCACGATGTTTTGGAAAGTGTGAGATCTTCATATTTCAAATATTAAGTTAAAAACCATTAATATTTAAATATTCTCATCTCATATTATTATAATATCTAAATATTCTATCTTCAATTCTGAAGGTGATTCTACAAAATGACGATGCTCAAATGAGCGAAAACTTTGAATCCTATTCTTTACGTCTTGTTCCTTTTCTGATGTTTCTGATTGGAGTGGCTCTGATAGGCATTATCCTCTCAGTCTTCTTCAGTCCAGAACAACGAAACAGGCTGATCAAGATGTTCGGAGGTGCCATTTTCATCTTTTGTTTTATCATATTCGTTTTGGAAGTTTGGTGGATTTGAGAAAGGGGATAGTAAATTTTAGAGACTTTCAAATTTATTTATTTTCATGAATTAACTTTCATTTCCAAAAAAAGTCAAACAAGCAAAAAAATCAGTTGAAATATATTCTAAAAATATTTAAAATGAAAATTCAGTTTGAAAAGAGGAACTTCAAAATGAGTAGCTACATCGCATGAATTTCGAAACGACGCTGCTATCATTTTTTCCTAGAAGTCCAATCCACTGCGCATCATATGGTATGTTCTCGACCTTTCTGAACCACTTTCCTTCCACCTTTTCCTCATTCTCTTCCCGAAAGTTGAAAGCCTTGTCGGCATTGAGAAGTTTTGAAGGCTTGAAATCTGACTTTTGTGCTGGTTCAAGATGGTTTGATATTTCAAAAACTAACTTTAAAAATTTAACAGTATTAAGATTCTCGTTTCTTTCCAAAAACACTTGAAAGACTCATAATTTAGCGTGAAATAAAAATCAAAAGGTCACACCTTTTCTCTCCGAAGTGCACTTCCAACGAACAGAAGATATAAGTGCCTTGTGCGAGCTCCAAACCACCAGCCCCAACACCCTCTCCTCGCCCCACACTTCCACTTCTGCTTCAAGGAATGTAATCGGAGTCGAAACTACAAAGTAGTCTGCGTGGTCCCACTTACCCGCGTTCACAAAATCACCAATGAGGTCGATTTTGTCCACAATGAATTTGGTCACCCTGTCTATTCCAGACACCAAAAACTTGGCTGTGTGTGGGGTTTTCTTTAAAGGATTTCTGTGAAAGGTATTAATATTGAAAAGATTCAATGAAGAAGAAATTTACTTCGTTTTCCGTCATCTGTAGAAAGTTAATAAAATTCTTTTATTATTTAAAAAAAAATAAAAATAAACTATTGCAAAAATATGCTTAAGGATATTCTTACAGTCAAAGTTTTCTGGAGTTGTAAGTATCACGGGCTCTACAGCTATAAAATTACAATGATTTCCACATTGATTTTTCATAGAAAAGAAATATTCAGAATAAATCAATAAAAATCTTTAAAAATCACTTGTTATGTTGAGATTTGATTCAAATTCTTCTCTTTTTTCATCAATTGTTTTCCATTTAGGATCTGATATATCAACATCCTCTGCAACCAAATTTAAGAATTTATAAACCCTAATTTATTCGTTTTTTATTTTATCTCATAAAAAATAAACAAAAATGGATTGTTAATGATTTAATGCTACAAAAATTAAAGTTTGAACAACCTCGCAAGTCGAGGAGACAAAGAATGTAGTGATCGTGCTCTATTTCGCTGCTGATCCACAGTGCTTGAGGGTCGATGCCAGGGATTGGGTAGCCAACCACCTGGCCAAACACTCCCTGCCTGCCCACCACAAAAGCTCTCTCATCTTCCTTCCACCGACCAGTTCTTTCCTCCACGACGCTCACATTCAAACTCCCATCAGCATTCACCTCTTCCATCTTCTTCACCTCAACCTTCCTATACTTATTCCTCTTCTCGGTCCGTTGCTTTTTTCCGGTACACCTCCACCTTTTATCACTTCTCAGCACTTCGTTACTCGACCAAGTTACAAACGCCGGTAAGTTTTCTCTCTCTCCCGCTGCCTCATTAGCGTCTTCCAACGAGTCCACCCGAATGACCACTGTATCGGCTTCGCTGGGAACGCTCACAGTGACCGGGTACTTGGGGTCGTTGTAGCGGGCGTCACGCAGTTCTGGCATCGGCTTACCGTCTATAAAACCTCTAATGAAACCACGGGCTGCTAACACCATCACTGTTGCAGAAAGGGGAAGAGTCAAAAGGAATGTAAAGATGGAAAGGTAGAGGAAAAAATTTTAAAAGTCAGAAAAAAATAAAGGATGCTAGTTAGAGCGGAATGTTATAAATGAAAAAAACATTTTCACAAATTTTATATTTAAATTCGAAGGTTTATTAATAAAGTATGTGAATTTGAGGCTATGTAGTAAACGCCAACCGTTTTCTTCCAAGTCCAGCTCACAATGGAGAATTACAGAACTATCCGTTAGATGACGCTTGTGTTTCAAAGATCTGATCACATTTTTTGAAAATAATCCGTTTTTACCAAAACCATCATTAGTGGTCTCATCATCATCATCATCATCATCATCATCATCATCATCATCATCATCATCATCATCATCATCATCATCATCATCATCATCATCATCATAATATTCATATTCTTCGTGATCATCTTCGTCTTTTGCGTTCTTGCCCTGCTTGGGCTGGTGGTCATAGCAACTGATCCAGACGCCATTGTAAGGCATATACTCGCCAACAGACATCTCCATCTCCCCAGAGGAAGTCTGTCGAAGATTCCATCCCAGCAAATCAGCCCTGCTCAGACCCACCTCCGTCCCCTTGCCACATCGCCAACGTCCATCGGTTCCTAACAAACCCTTTTCATCATGCACCATCATGCCTTCCTCCAGGTCTTCATTGTCGTTTGAAGACGCATTCCTCGAGACTGTAATGCTGATCTTCTTGACTTTCCCAATGTATTTATTCAAGGCGTATATGTTGTTGTCGTATGACGGAGTTAAGTTGTGCGTCACGTCGTTGTTGTTGATGCTCATGGAAAGAATGGCGTCTTTGCTTGCAGCTATGAAGACACCTGAATAATCTTGAAAAATCTTAAATTCGACATTATTCATTATGCCAATGGGGTCAAAACTAAAAATCCTTTTTTGCCAGTGTCGTTTACCGTGTTCTGAAATGTGTTTGAAGCTTAATGCACTTTTCTATAATGTTTAAATCTCAAACATGTATATAATTCAATTATAAGTTTAAATTAATAAAAAAATCTTATCTACTAACGTCGAAGATCTAGTCTGCAGTAGATGTTCTCTGACTGCAGTCTAGTGCTGATCCAGATGGCCCTTTTGGGCATGCCATATACAGGCAAGGGGGCAAACTTTTTGGGAGTTTTGCTCTCACTTCCTGAATTATCGTCAAGCTCAAATGCTTCTCTGAAACCCACCAAGCCATCTCCTGCCTCCTCCAACTTCCAATTCTTATCCAGGGGCTCATCGCCCGAGCAGCTCCAGCTCTTTTTGTTCTCAATGTTGCTTTCGAAGCCCACAAACGAACTGATGAGGGCTGCTCTTTCACCTTTCGCCTTCACCTCCACTGCGATCACACGAAGATCTACTGGTAATACCTTATAATCTGCTTTGAACCAGATTTCATCGTGCTTCAGTAGCTTCTCTTCTCCGTCAAAGTACAAGAGAACCTCCCCCATTCCTGATATCATGAGGCCTACGGGGGGGGGGGGGGGGTGAAAAGACCTCTGAATATGTCCTTCATTTTAATAGTTACTATGGTGTGTAATAATGAAGGGAAGTATTACTGAAGCATATAATTCGACCACAAATCAGTCATTTAGAATGACATTTTCTTTTGCGCCTTTGATTATCTAGGACAAGAGTTGAACTCAAAGCAAAATACTTGGTTTGACTCCGAATCTTTACCTACTCAACCACCAGCTCACACATTTTCAAAAAGTTACCAAGCTAAACTGTACAATTTTGAGAATAGATTTGCATAATGATTCCTATTACTATGAAGATTGTTTATGAGTCAGACACCCACCTCTGGCGTTAAGGTCCAGTTTGCAATAGGCATCAGCATCGCAACTTGGATTTTCCACCCACATGGAAAACAGGGGCATGTTGGTGATGGAGGTGAGCCAATGGTTGGGAAATAAATTATTCGGGAATTCTTTTCTCTTAGGGGGTGGTAGGGGTTTCTTTGGGGCACTAGCTGAAGCTGGTTTCGCTTTGGTGTGTATTTTGAAAGAGTATTTATTAGCTTCTCTATGAAAACGTTGAAAAAAAGATGAGGATGAACTGTTGAAAACACCACTCCTTTTTTTGAAAACTTTCTTTTCTTTCAACTCAAGATATTTCCGTTTTAAAGCTTTTTTTACTTTTTGAATTTTAAGTCGTTTTAACTTTTGATCAATTTTTTTCGGAAAAATATTTCCACTTTTTGGATTCAATCTAATGAGAATATCGTAAAGCTATAAACAATTAATTTTTAATATAAAAAAGTATCCAATTAAATATAAAAACATTTTCTATTTGGTAATTAGTTCAAGTGATCTTATTTTTTCAAAACTATAAGTTGAAACTCGTACAAACGAAAATGACCTAAGGTTTGGTTCGACCAAATCTACATGAACGAAATCGGCGTCTTTGGTGTTTCTTGGGTCGACGAACCAGTCCGAACCCGGGTAGTTACATGAACATTTCCATCTTAAAGGTAGTTATCTTGATACAGAATAATAATTATCAATAAATTAGCAAATTGTAGTTTTTATAATCATTTTATCTTAATCAAATATTCCTTCACAATCTTAAAAAGTGCATTAGTTGGAGAAAAAATAGAGTAAAACTACCTCATATCAGTGTTGAACAAATCAGACTTTGAGCTGACCATGAATCTGTTTCCCAGCCCATCATTCCTGATGGTCAGGGCAAACATTTTGGAAACCTTGGTAACAACGTAAACGTCGGCTTTATTCGATTCAAGATTTTTGATTAAAGGTGTCAGAAGAGCGCCATCGGAAAATACTTCAGAGATTGTTCCTTCGGAGGAAACGTGTATCTTCTCCTCGTAAAACAGTGATTCTGGGTTGTAAATGGAAGTTATTACAGCGTTATTGGTGGGGTATTTTGAAATATTCTCACCATACCTTGATTAATACACATTAATGGTATGGTCCATACCATCGTTGTCAAATCGGCATGTGATGGAGGTCTCGTTGCTCGGCCAGGCTAGACCCATCCAGGCGGCCTTGCGTGAGAGAGCGGGCGTGAGTTGGAAGTTATACTTGAAAGTATTTTCATTCATGAACAGCGTGTTTGCCTGTAAACGATCCGTTGGATTAGGTGTGCCTTCGAAAGGCTTCATCTTTCAAATATTTTCTAATAAGTTTTTATTTATAAAAAAAACTAATTATGTGAGCATTTTTACGTCTTCATCTTTTAAAATACTCTTATCCATGGCGAACTAACAAAGCCTCTTCAGTTTGAAACCTCCAAAAATGAAACTACCTTGTAAGCGTCCGTGATCATGCCATCTTCCATATATTCTTCCAGGTCAGAACAGTACCACTCACTATTCAGACGGGAATTATTCTGGTTCCATGCGGTGAACATGGCACTTTCTTTTTCGCTGTTCTTCATCCTTTTGTATTATTAATTGTTTGAATTAATAAGTTAAATTCACAAATTTAATAAATACCTAAGATTTAAGGATAATCATTTATATGAAATATAACGGGGTATTACTTAATAACGATCTTGTTGTACGACTCGGGCAGCTCAATAAGTTCTGGCAACACGCTGTATTGTTTTAACTGAAATTCTTTGTCATCTACCGCAAAAGACAAAAGTTTCCACATCGATTTGAACTTTAACACTGAATTCATGAAAGTATATTTGTTAAAAACTTAATTTGGTAATTCACTGTAGATCCAAATAAGAGTTCTAAGTGGACTTAACGACTAAATTTAATTAATAAATCAATAATTATTATTTCTCGTTGAATTTTTAGCAGCAACTAACAGTTTGTTTTGATTTCGAGATGACAGTAAAGGTACTCAATAACAAACTGGAAAGTGGTGATCCAGAGAAGATGTTTGTTTATCACGGAATCAGAAAATTTTATTCTATTATAGGTTATCTCGGCCTGGAATTATTGGAGACATCTTTCAAGTATCAAGAAAAAATCAAATCAAGTTTATTTAGAAAATTATTCAAATTCACAGCTTTTTCTCATGCTCACATCTGTCAGATGACAACTGGCATCTTCTAGTACATTCCAATCTTTTGTGAAAGTCTTCTTGCCTGGGACACAACATTGCCAGCGGTGGTCTGTGTTTAAAATTCCGTCCCGAAGCGACCAAACGTTGACACTTAACTTTTCTAAATCTGAAGGGATATTTATAAACTTGAATAAAACCTTGATTCTAAAAATATGAATCCTAGAACGTTTTTTCCTTACCATGTTCACTTTTCATGATCAGAACGCCGAAACTTTTAAAGTCTTCTTCGACGATACGGGCCTCGTAAGTTCCAGCCACTTTTCTAGCCAATGCGAACTCACCTACCCCGTTCACCACTAGCTTCTTCAGCACACCGTTTGTCTCTATCTTCACCTCTGAGATGGTCGTTTCAATCGTTAATGCTCCAAATGTAATACATTTATGAAAAATAAATAAAAGTATTATATCAAAAGTAATTCCATTAGATCATTGCTTGGATAGTTAAATGTCCATCTATTTAGTTGACAAAGGACCAACAAACCATGAATTTCTAGGCGGCAGTACAAGGAGTGCCTGAAGGGCGACTTGATCCAGGAGGCAGACTGTGGAATGCCTAGGAAGTAGGTGTTATTGAACGCCTCACTCGAGTCCCAAACTTCCGCCTCAATAAAGTTCTTTCCATCGAATCTCCTCAGCGTCCAAGCTCGGTCCTTTGGAGCTTTGGCAGCACAACGCCAGCGCACGTCACTCGCGAAGACTCCGTTGGCGGACCAGGAAACGAACATGGGATGGCCGCCTTGGCCGAAAGTATTGGCAATAGTGACTTTAACGGCAATCACTGCAACTTCATTGGGCACTGCCAGCCATTGCAACACTTCGTTTTGGTACACTGTTGCTGCTTCTGGCTGCTCTTTCTCAGCATTCGAATTGGTCAAATCTTGCAGCCAGCTCAGGTCTATAGATTTATATATGTTTTTAAAGGTGTTTTTTGGGCTTTCAACTTCATTTGCGGCTTCTCCGTCAAAGAACACTTCGGCCTTTCCCGCCAATGAAGCCACTGTCATCGCTGTTTTCAATTATGAATTTGAAAGTTTATGGTTAAGAGATTTTTTAAAATAAACGTCATCAAACGTTTAAATGTAACCTTATAACAAGCCTAACTGCTTCTTGATAATATCTCACCAACCCTAAATATACATTTTATGTTAAAAATACAAAAACATTCTGAACAACCAACTATTTTCTCTCAAATCCAAGATGCAATAGAGACGAATGTCTCGGCTGAATTCCTTGGCACTCCAAAACTCTTCATTATTCAGCGCTTCGGCTGACATTATCCACATACTAGAGAAAAATGCCTGCAACTCTTCATCCACCCTGGCATAGCCCATCGTTTGCGCCAGTACGTCGTTGCCCTTGAACCTTCGGGGGGTTTGTAGCGCTGCTATCATATCCGTTCAATTATTTTAAGAAAATAATTAAAAAACTATTATATTATTAAAGCTAGCTATGCCTAAAATTTGTTTTTTTATTTTCTCAAACAAGACACCAACCAGTCAGTAGAGGGCGTGTTGAGAGAACAGTGCCATCTACGATCGGAGTTGTAAGTGCCTATCCTGGACCACACCAAGAGTCGCGGACCCATTTTACCCACTAAAAAGTCTTTGAAAGTCAATTTTCCAGCCGTTTGGTTCATGCCTAGCTCAATAGCTAAATCCTTAAAATCGCCTACATTATCCTCCTTTAATTTCTCTAGAAACGACATCAAAACTTTCTTATTATGATCAAGCACCTCGTTCTCTTCATGCGAAACTTTCATGACGACAGCCATCACCGTCTCCATCTCCTTGATGCTCACCACCATCTTACTCTCGCCATCGAGCATCATCTTCGCATCAGGCGGCAAACTCACCTCTTCTCCGTCCAGGTACAAGTGCTCAATGTGACCTTTTGCTCGGATGAAGAGCGCTGGTGATTTTAATTATAATGATGATATTAATAATAATGGTAATTATGCAAATAATGATTAGAAAATTAAATAATCATCATCATTGAGCGAGCGCAGGTAAGAGGTCGAGAGACTTTTTTTCCGCGGCACGGTGGGTATCACTGCAAAAATAGAGTAAAATTAAAGCCATAAAAAGATTATGACAAAAACCCACAATCGACGGGGTGTTCAAGATTCTGCGCAGAAGTATCAGCTTTGGAGGCTTTAAGAAAATTAATGAAAGTGAAGACGATCAAGGCTGGAACAAATATCATGTTGGTGGTTTTTAAAGGGTTGACTGCTTTGAGATATGCAGTGGTTGAAGGATATCCTTTTGGTTATTTATGATTTAGAAGTGGGTTTTTTTAATCTAGATTCTTGAAAAGATTTTTGCAGACGTCTAAAAAACAAGGACGTCAATAATAACAAAGTTTATGAAAAGTCTGACAATACTCTGACGTATGAATTGACAGCAATTAAAAGTTGTTAATGCTAATAATGATTAATAAAAATGAATTTATATAAAAGATTGAAGAGTTTGAATTTTATTTCTGGAATTATTCAAAAAACCATTATTGCATCTAAATAAATTCTTAGCAAAAACCTAAATCGATTTAGTGATTGGAATAATGACTCGAAAAATGAGATATTTACAATGAATCAACAGGTAATGCCGTCTGTACAAGTTATTTCTTGATTCGGAGAGTATTATGGTGTGTTTCTTATGCATTCGTTGAGCGATTGATAGTTGCAAAAAGTATTTGATAAGAAGGTGTTGATGGTGCTGCAGAAACTATTAATTGTTAGCTTGTTTAGATGGAAATATCACGAAAAAAACACACACACATATGCATACAGATAAACATACACTCACACACCAGATAAGGTACAACAGTGAACTGTTATAATAATTATGTTAATACTAATTATTAATAATAATATTCACAATTCACCAGCATTATTATAGCGGCGTATAACCCAAACAATAATAATGATAAGAATGAATATTGACACCATGAACAGAATAATCTCAAGAAATAATGCACAGTGGAACGAACTTTCGGACTGCTGCAACTGATGCAGCACAACTGAAATGACTAAAACTCCGGTCGACTGAAATTCTTCCAAGGCTGGCAGAAAAGTTTTCTTGCATATATTAATTATTAAGCGATATATGAATGGAAACTTGATGGATGAATGAATGAAGAATGAATGAGTGAAGAAGTATTTCGGAAGGAAACGCATAAAAGTACGGATGGGAAACACTGTACTAGGAAAAGCTGGCGAGGCATGGCTGGAAGGCTTATTATTTTATTATTATTATCATTATTATTATTATTATTATTATTATGGAAGGAGTATTACGTTGGACACTGCCTACTTGAGACTTTGTATTGCAAGCTGTTATGCCTGTGGAAGCTGTCGTATGCTGTCTTGTACGTCATCCATTTGTTCACTTATTCATAGTCATTTATTTACTGATTCTTCCATTCAATCATTCACCATTCATCATTTTTTAATTAACTTATTAATTTATCCATTTAACTATTAACTCATGCTCAAATCATCACTAACTATCACCACAAACATCCACACCACCCACACCCTCATAGCACCCACCACTCCAGCCACCATCATCATCATCACTTATACCACCCTCTCTACCACCACCACCACCATCTCCCAACTGCTTCTGCAAATGTCGCATAGTAAGTCTCAAACTTTCCATCAGCCTCACCGTATCAGCAAGCAACCGTTTGTACTGGTCTCGCTTGTCGCCCCGCCCACTTCTCCAAGCCACGCCCTCTTTTTCATGCGACGATGCTGGTTTTGATGATGATGGTGGTGTTGATAATGATGGTGGTGTTGATAATGATTGTGGTGTTGATAATGATGGGGGTGTTGATAATGATGGGGGTGTTGATGATGATTGTAGCTTTTGGAGCCAGTCTATAGCGGCCTCTTGTGAGCCTTGCATGTGCTTCTTCATCAGTTCTTCAAGGCTGCTGTGGTGGTGGTGGTGCCGTTGAGGGTGGTTGTGGTGGTGTGTCGTGAAGGGTGGTTGTAGGTGGGTTGTTGGGTAAAGTGAGGTGAAGTTGGTTGGGTTGTTGGGTGAGATGGAATGGAGTAGGAATGGAGTGGAGTAGAGTGGAGGGAAAAGAGAGGTTTATTATTTACAGGAGAAATTAGATAGAGGAGATGATTAAGTGTGGTAATAACAGTAATATTAATAATGAAAATGATAATAATAATGTGATGTGGGAAGAGTTTGAAAGCTAAGGTGATAAAAATTAAGATGAAAGCAACACCAACCTATGCGTGTGCAGTTCATTGGAATGGACGCCATCTTGAAACTCATGGTTGGTATGGTGGTGATGTTGTTGCCCGTGGTGATGGTTGTTGTGGTAAGCGTTGCTATGGAGATGGGGTTTGTGGTATTGATTGTTGCTATGCTGCTGTTGGTTGTCATGGAGGCGATACTTGATGAGGCGTGTGGCGACCAACTCAAGATTCCATAGCTTGTAGAAAAAGACGCCATTGAAGAGAAGTAGGAGGAGCATCCTGGAACAGGGATGTGCGAGGGATATATAAATTTATTTATTAAAGAAACTTTATTGTTAAATTTTTTTTTAATACTTTCAAAATTCAAAAATAGTAAACACATTTGAAAAAAGTCTTTTATGAAAACTAGAAGCAAATATTACAGAAAAACAATCTTAATAAATATTTTTTACTAATTTCAAGATAAAATAGATATATAAATAGACATAAAATAATGATTGAGTGAAGAACTTACAGGAAACAGAGAGACCTGATGATAGTGTCTAAGAAGAAGTCTGAAATTGCTGATCTGGGTTGGACGGCTGCTGGTGGATGAAATGGTGGTAACTGCACACACCCACACACAACCACATACCCACTCACACAACCAACCACACACAATTGTCCACACATAAAACCAAACACACCCATACAAACACACCCATACAAACACACCCATACAAACACACCCATACAAACACACCCATACAAACACACCCATACAAACACACCCATACAAACACACCCATACAAACACACCCACACGCACACAACCACACAAACACAAACCCACAAAAACACAACCATACAAACACACCCACACGCACACACCCACACGCACACACCCACACGCACACACCCACACGCACACAAACGACTCGAAGAATCCTTGGCCACATCGACGGAAGATGCAGCATTGCGACGTCTTGGCGACGCGCCATTGTTCGGTGTGGAGGTCACATGATCGGTGACGTCATTGGGGCCGGGAATGGTGGAGGGGGAGGAGGAGGAGGGTGGTTGGGAGGTGACGAAGTGGCGGTGGTAGGAGTCGATGTGGGTGGAGGGGGTGGAGAGGAGGTTGCCGGAAGGGGAGGTGGAGGCAAGTAGTATCACGTGACGATCTGACTCGAGTCTCAGAAGGTCAGCTGGTTGGTTGGGTGGGTGAGTGGAGTGTGGGCAGTGGGTTGAGTGTGGGTGGAGTGTGGGTAGTGGGTGGGTGTGGGTGGAGTGTGGGTAGTGGGTGGTGAATAGATGAGTGGACGGGTGGATGGTGGGTGATGGATGGGTGTGTAAAAAATGATGAATTATTGATTAGATAGAATTATTTCAGTGATGGCAGTAAAGGAAACGCTAGTGCAAACGATGGTTGCTGAGCAAGAAGACGAACCCAGAGTGCTGAACGTTGAGTTGATGCCACCCGTGACGTTCTTTGCCAGGAAGGCTGCATGCAAGAAATAAGTATTTTTTATTTAAAAACTGAATAAAAAAGTAGATAAAACATTATTATTAGTATTATTTTCTTTATTATTATTGATGACATCACGCTTATTATCGAAGTTTACTTTTGATGAATCCCCAGCAGCTCTTCTTGTACTTGATTTGGGAAGTGATCTTTAGGCGACTGCGCTTGTTCGAAAGGCGGGAAATACAATACCTGTGTAGTAGTAATAGTAGTAGTAGTAGTAGTAGTAGTAGTAGTAGTAGTAGTAGTAGTAGTAGTAGTAGTAGTAGTAGTAGTAGTAGTAGTAGTAGTAGTAGTAGTAGTAGTAGTAGTAGTAGTAGTAGTAGTAGTAGTAGTAATAGTAGTAGTAGTAGTAGTAATAGAAGTAGTAGTAGTACCTGTTGGAGATGTAGAAGTGGTCTCCATAGGGGATGTTGTCGTTGAAGCAGTCAGAGTCGATGAGGTAGAACTGACCTGGTTCTGACTCTGCGTACATCACCTATTGTGGTAGTTGTTGTGGTTGTTGTAGTTGTGGTGGTTGGTGTTGTGGTGGTTGGTGTTGTGGTGGTTGGTGTTGTGGTGATTGGTGTTGTGGTGGATGTTGTTGCTATTTTGGTTGTTGTTGTTGTTGTTGTTTTGGTATATGATGTAGTGGTTGTGGTGCTGCTGTGGTTTCCGTAGTATTATTGTGGTAGTTTTGCTGTTGTTGTGTTGCTGTTAGTAGTGGATGTTGTAGTTGTGATGGTTGTAATTGGGTAGTTGCCGTTGTGGTGGTTGTTGTTGTGGTGTAGACCCAAGCCACAGAAGCCTTTAAAGCACACCTGCTTTTCCCTGGATGGAGACTCTTTTGGCCCGAAATTCAAGTTGAGGAGGAGCGTGTAGGAGATTTCCCTTCTCTTTCCCACCTTGCCCCTCTCCACTCCATCACTCTCTCCCCCCTCCTTCTTCTCCTTCACTACGGCGTTGTCAACGTAATCATCATCAAGAGCCTCACGCCATGGGTTTAACTTCAAGTCTGTGCGAGGAGGGATGAGGGGAGTGTGTGTGGATGGGGAGAGATGTGGAAGGGAAAAAAGAAGGGTGGGAGAGAAGGATGGAAGAAAGAGAAGAAGATGATTACTAATGATAATGTGAAAAAGTATATAAAAGTGAAAGCGAAAAACCAGTTTGACGAGAAAGAGTTGAAGAAGGAAATTATTCGAAGATGAAATTCTATCCTATTCTCAATTCTATCCTATTCTAAATTCTATCCTATTCTAAATGCTATCATATTCTAAATTCTATCCTATTCTAAATTCTATCCTATTCTAAATTCTATCCTATTCTAAATTCTATCCTATTCTAAATTCTATCCTATTCTAAATTCCATCCTATTCTAAATTCTATCCTATTCTAAATTCTATCCTATTCTAAATTCTATCCTATTCTAAATTCCATCCTATTCTAAATTCTATCCTATTCTAAATTCTATCCTATTCTAAATTCTATCCTATTCTAAATTCTATCCTATTCTAAATTCCATCCTATTCTAAATTCTATCCTATTCTAAATTCTATCCTATTCTAAATTCTATCCTATTCTAAATTCCATCCTATTCTAAATTCTATCCTATTCTAAATTCTATCATATTCTAAATTCTATCCTATTCTAAATTCTATCCTATTCTAAATTCTATCCTATTCTAAATTCTATCCTATTCTAAATTCTATCCTATTCTAAATTCTATCCTATTCTAAATTCTATCCTATTCTAAATTCTATCCTATTCTAAATTCTATCCTATTCTAAATGCTATCCTATTCTAAATTCTATCCTATTCTAAATTCTATCCTATTCTAAATTCTATCCTATTCTAAATTCTATCCTATTCTAAATTCTATCCTATTCTAAATTCTATCCTATTCTAAATTCTATCCTATTCTAAATTCTATCCTATTCTAAATTCTATCCTATTCTAAATTCTATCCTATTCTAAATTCTATCCTATTCTAAATTCTATCCTATTCTAAATTCTATCCTATTCTAAATTCTATCCTATTCTAAATTCTATCCTATTCTAAATTCTATCCTATTCTAAATTCTATCCTATTCTAAATTCTATCCTATTCTAAATTCTATCCTATTCTAAATTCTATCCTATTCTAAATTCTATCCTATTCTAAATTCTATCCTATTCTAAATTCTATCCTATTCTAAATTCTATCCTATTCTAAATTCTATCCTATTCTAAATTCTATCCTATTCTAAATTCTATCCTATTCTAAATTCTATGCTATTCTAAATTCTATCCTATTCTAAATTCTATGCTATTCTAAATTCTATCCTATTCTAAATTCTATCCTATTCTAAATTCTATCCTATTCTAAATTTCATCCTATTCTAAATTCTATCCTATTCTAAATTCTATCCTATTCTAAATTCTATCCTATTCTAAATTCCATCCTATTCTAAATTCTATCCTATTCTAAATTCTATCCTATTCTAAATTCTATGCTATTCTAAATTCTATGCTATTCTAAATTCTATCCTATTCTAAATTCTATCCTATTCTAAATTCTATCCTATTCTAAAAAGAAATTAAACTACCAGGCACTTTTCTGATTACCTCTCCCCTAAAAATCCATCCACCTAATCCCACCCAATCCCATCCCAATCCCACCCAACCCCATCCCATCCCATCCAATCCCACCCAATCCCAATCCCATCCCATCCCATCCACTCACGCACCAATCATCCTATTCGACTTAGCGAATTCTCTGAAGATGCTGGAGTCGCCAAAGATGTGTTCAAAGACCACGTCTACCGGCATGTTGTACGCCTCGTCTAACACTTCAATGTTGTTGTGCCTGTGACGACTGCAGAAGTCGACTGTTGGGACGGGATGGGATGGGAGGGGAAGGGATGGGATGGGATGAGATGGGAGGGAGAAATGGGATGATTGTGGGATGGTTTTAGTGGTTGGGTTTGGATAGGTGGGTGTAGAAAGCTGGTTGTGGTGGATGAAACAGTTGTAATTGCATGGTTAATAGGGGTGGATGGATGAAGACGGTTAGTAATAGATATAAGAAGGGATGTCTAAACATAGAAAAAAATAATTCCTGAAAGAGTATTTGAATTATTGACTAAGAATAGGTTGGTAGTTGTTGTCGTATCGTAAAAAAGTACAAACATGAAAAAGAAACCCCACCACCAAGCCCCACCTATGTCCTCATCAGTGGACGACTCGTGATCATCATCAGGAACACCGTCATGTACATCCTCCTTTTCCTCCTCACCATCGTTTTCACCTTCATGCTTCAGTTCATCGTTTAGACTGCTGTTGTGGCCTGTGGCGAGTGCCACTGCTGCCTCTGAGGCTTCGTCTACTTGGCACTGTAGTTGTGGTTGGTTGGTTGATGGTGGTGGTGGTGGGTGGCAATAGCTAATTTATCACCACCTTACTCCCATAAACACACAAAAGACCACTTCTCAAACCACAGCTCACCACAATACACCCCAGCACAGCTCACCACAGCATAATGCACCACAACACAGCACAACACAATACACCACACCACAACACAGCACACCTCTTCAAATCAAAGCACATCACACCACACCACCAACAACAACCAACCGCCAACCACAACCACTGCTACTTGTCCCAGCGCTTTATAAATAGACATCATAATCATCTTCATAAACATCCTCATCATCCTCCTCATCATCATCATCATCACCAACCGCAGCGCTATCCAGCTCGGAGTTCAATAGTATCTGGAACTTGCTTCTGTCTTCGGTGGTGAGGGGCTCGTAATCATCATCATCATCAGAGGTCAAGCCGAGGTCATCTCCGTAGTATAGATGCACCCAAGACCAAAACTCTGGCTTGTTCATCACCTGTGAAGATGGTCGTTTGTGTGGTCATGGTGGGGGGGGGGGGGGGAGAGTGGTTGAAGGAGAGAATCATTATCAACATTGTTATTATTATCGGAATCATCATCATCCCCGCGACGACCACTAACAACCCCCCTCCATTCCCACTACTACCCCACCCTCACCACCACCACGATCTCTATTATTACCATCAACCCCCACCTACCCACCCATCATCATCATCACCACCACCACCACTGACCACGCCCATAAGGGCATTCCGGCGGACCAGCTCCAGCTGCTTGAAGACTTTGTCACGTGCCCCGAATGAGGCGAAGAAGTACTTGTCGTGTCTGTTGGGAGGATGATGATGATGATGATGATGGTGGTGGTGGTGATGATGGTGGTGATGATGGTGATGATGATGATGGTGGTGGTGATGATGGTGGTGGTGATGATGGTGGTGATGATGATGGTGATGATGATGATGGTGGTGATGATGATGGTGATGATGATGATGATGGTGGTGATGATGATGAGCATGTTGATAACTCAATATTATGTGATAATAATAATAGTAACAATATTAATAATATAATAATATCAATATAAATATTAATAATAATAAAAGAAATTAAATTAAATAACAATGAAATAAGAATACTAATAACAAGCACCTCGTGACGATTTGAATGGCGTTCGGGATGACCCTGGCAGTCTTCTCCTTTGACAGCTTGATGATCTCGCCACACCTGATCACCACCTGTGTCACGTGGTTGTTGTGGTCATGATGATGATGATGGTTTCCCGCCAATTTGGTAATATAGGGTAGTATACTTATGAAAATGTGAGGCATTTTGGAGAAATTAAAATTATTATACTCGCCATTATTTCGGAAACACACACCCCCTCCCCACACACATACAAACACACCCCCTCCCCACACACACACACACACACACATACACACATACAAACACACCCCCTCCCCACACACACATAAACACACCCCCTCCCCACACACACACAAACACACCCCCTCCCCACACACACACACACACACACAAACACACCCCCTCCCAACACACACACAAACACACCCCCTCCCAACACACACACAAACACACCCCCTCCCCACACACATACAAACACACCCCCTCCCCACACACACACACACACACACATACACACATACAAACACACCCCCTCCCCACACACACATAAACACACCCCCTCCCCACACACACACAAACACACCCCCTCCCCACACACACACACACACACACATACACACACACAAACACACCCCCTCCCAACACACACACAAACACACCCCCTCCCCACACACATACAAACACACCCCCTCCCCACACACATACAAACACACCCCCTCCCCACACACATACAAACACACCCCCTCCCCACACACATACAAACACACCCCCTCCCCACACACACACACACACACACATACACACACACACACACACCCCCTCCCCACACACACAAACACACCCCCTCCCCACACACATACAAACACACCCCCTCCCCACACACACACACACACACACATACACACACACACACACACCCCCTCCCCACACACATACACACACACACACATACACACACACACACACACCCCCTCCCAACACACACACAAACACACCCCCTCCCAACACACACACAAACACACCCCCTCCCCACACACACACAAACACACCCCCTCCCTACACACACACACACACACACACACACACACACACACACAAACACACCCCCTCCCCACACACACACAAACACACACCCTCCCCACACACACACAAACACACCCCCTCCCCACACACACACAAACACATAAACACACCCCCTCCCCCCCCCCCCCCCCCCCCACACACACACACACACACACACACACACACACATACACACACACACACACACACACACACACACACACACATAAACACACCCCCTCCCCACACACAGACACACACACACACACACACACACACACACACACACACACACACAAATAAACACACCCCCTCCCCACACACAGACACACACACACACACACACACACACACACACATACACACACACACACACACATACACACACACACACACACACACACACACACACACACACACACACACCACGGTCTCCCATCGGAAGATGTTGGCATAGAAGCAAATGCACGACTGACTGACGTACATTCGACCTTGAATCAAGATTTCCTTTTGGAGGGCACAAGAGTATTCTGTAGGGGTGGGTAGGTGGAAGTGGGTGAGTGGAGAAGGGTGAGTGAGTAGTGGAGGTGGGTGAGTAAAGATGAGTGAGTGGAGGTAAAGGTGAGTGAGTGAAGGTGAGTGAGTAAAGATGAGTGAGTGGAGGTAAAGGTGAGTGAGTGGAGGTGAGTGAGTGGATATGAAGATAGGTTGTTGGGTGCAGATGAAATAACATCAGCAAGATCAACATCATTAAAACACAAACAGAAATAACAAAATTACAACAATAATAACAACCACACCAAAAACTACAAAAAAATACAATCACACAGAGCAACAAATACATAGACATACAAACACACAGACCAACAAGGAGCCTCTCGTCTGCTGGCAACTGCTTAAAAATCCTCTTGAAGTCTTCGCTTCGAGATTTGTAAGATGGGCTCAATACCTGTGGTAGTAGTAGTAGTAGTAGTAGTAGTAGTAGTAGTAGTAGTAGTAGTAGTAGTTGTAGTAGTAGTAGTAGTAGTAGTAGTAGTAGTAGTAGTAGTAGTAGTAGTAGAAGTAGTAGTAGTAGTAGTAGTAGTAGTTGTAGTAGTAGTAGTAGTAGTAGTAGTAGTAGTAGTAGTAGTAGTAGTAGTAGTAGTAGTAGTAGTAGTAGTAGTAGTAGTAGTTGTTGTTAATTGTATGGATGGTATAGGTGTTATAGCATGGTTATGAAACAAAAAGAAAATTATAACAACAACCCTCCAAGAGCTGATATTAGTTGATAAATCCAATAAACTCTAAAAAGCATTTAAGAGTTGGTGATGATGATGATATGATGGTGATGATAATGGCATGATGGTGATGATGATGATATGGTGGTGATGATGATGACATGGTGGTCATGATGACTACTGATAAAGTGGTAGATAATCTGATATGAAGTGATGGCAGTTTAAGAACTTATCGATTAAAAACATCACTTACCCCTCTTCACAACAACGTCTTAAACACACGGTTGAGCCTTAAACTATAGCCAAGCAGTCAGTATCACTGATAAAGCTAAGCGGTGAGGTCAGTTGAAGCAAGTGTTGAGTATCTAGCCTCTGAGCCGAAATGCTAGAAACCCTCACCCGATGGTTGAGAAGCCGAGGATTAATGAGTTAATTGATTAACTATTTTAATGGGTTCATCCATCCATTCCTCCTCCTAATTAATCCATTTATATCGAATAGCAGTCTATTTCTTCTCAACTTATATAATGTATAATATACATGCATGACTTGTGGATGATTGGAGATGATGATGTTGATGATGATGATGGTGAAGATGTCAATGATGATGATGATGATGATGATGATATTAACGATAATAATGGCTACATCAGCGCATGCAAAGTTGGTCGAATAATAAGAGTCTTAAAGAAGGACGGGTTGAAGCTCTTGACCCAAGCTGGTTAGAAGCACCTTAAAGGAACTTATCGAAGGTTGCTAGAACGCTGTTATAAGCTTTGTCTAAGGTAACAATGTTACTTAGTAACATAACACCCGTAACCACAATCTCTTAAGTGATATAAGGGATGCTAGGCGCTGATCGAATAGAATATCACAACACAACACAACACAGCACAACAAAATTAAAATACAAACAACAAACATTACACTGCAAAACACATACGGCATCAAAAACTAAAAACAACAACAATAAAAAACAACACACACAACAAAACTGAAACAATAAAAAAACAATCAGCACCAAAGACCACAAAAAAATACATTAAATAAAGAAAAAGTAATTAATTAAACGATAAATCCCTCTCTCAAAGAACGAAGCCTTGACTAACATGGTTCTGAAGTGGTGAAGTGGTGGGGGCGGTTTAAGCGCTAGATAATTACCTTCATTCACGCATGTGCGTGCAGATCACGTGTTAAATCACATGTGACTGATCTTGCAACAACAACCACCCAAATATTAATCGATTGTCATTTTTAAATTCTCTAAATCAGTGAAAAATCAATCGGGAAGGTGCTGTCTTAATTTCATTAAAATATCAACCGATCTTCGCTGAGAAGAAATATTTAAAAAAGGTTTTCACTACTGACCAGCCATCCATTCAATGTCTAGCTTACCACCTTAACCACCACACAATCACCATAACCACTACACAATCACCATAACCACCATAACCACCACATTACCTCCCTCATTCACAAGAAAAGCCCCAAAAGACAAACCCCCTTTCCAACAAAGTTTGGAACGCAAACACCCCTTTCTCCCACATTTTGGCGCCCAAACAGTAACTCACATTGTACCAGGACGAAGTTTTCTTCTTCTTCTCGTTCTTTCCCGCCTTGCCTCCACCTCCACCAGCGACCTTCTTGTGACCTCTGCCGCTCGTCTTGTGGTGGCCTGAAGAGCTCTTTTCCTCCACCTCGCTGCCAGAAACGCCATGGTGACGCAGCTCAGGACCCGATTGAACGCTTACATGCTTGTCGTATTGGTGGTGGTGGTGGTTGTGACGGTGTGGGCTTTTGACTTGGTTGTTGTTGGTGTCGCTGTGATGCTGATGTTGATGGTGATGACCGGTAGTTGTTCGGTCGTCGTCGTTGGGGAGTTTTTTGTGTTTTTTTGAACGTTTGTTGACGAGTAAGTCTCCAGGCAGGGATGGGCTGGTGGTGTGTGGCGGAAATGACTTTGTTGTTGATGTATACAGACGTATCCAAACACATAACTACTCCGGCAATTTAAACGACTATTTGCGTGAAGAAGTATTAATTTCAAAAATAACCTCAAGATAAAAATTGGGAAATGTTGGACATAATGCATTTTTAGATTGCTAGTGGTGCTATTGTGTTTTAACATTATTAGATAATAGACTTTGTGGGTGGGAAAGACACCGAAAGAGAAAAGCATTCCGACTTGGAAGGTGAACGATGCATTACAGAAGCATTCCGGGAAAAAATTAATTTTAGAAATTAATAAATACATTAATTTAAACCACGCAAAAAGAATGGAATTAAATGAAAATAAGTAAGGAGAAACGTAAAAAAGACCGATAACAGAATCAAAATAATTAATAATTCAAAAAGTAATAATGGAAAACGGATCGAACAGAATAAACCTGCATTCAGAATCACTGAAGGAATTCGCCTCGCTGAGAATTCTCTGTTTGTTGTCGCTCGAGTGGATGACGACGAGTGGCAGTGGTGGCGAGCCATGGGTGGTGGCGTGTGGTGCCTTGTCTTTGGCGATGTTGGTGGTGGTGGTGGCAGGGCCATGGTAGGCAGGATACGATGAAGATCTGTGTTCCTCGATGGTGGCCAAGGCATCTTCGGCCGAATCGACCGAGTCGTTGAGGTAATACAGCTTGCGTGCCTGACCCACCGGGGAGATCACTTCATGGCCTCTGCCAGCTTCGTCTCGATGACCACTGCTCGAACTAGCGTAAGAGGCACTCGACTCACTGCTGAAGCTCACCTCTCCCAGACTCTTCTTCCTTCCCGCCTTCTCCAGATGCACCTCAACACTCTTCGACCACCCCTTCCTCAACTTGCCAAGCTTGCTCAACAGCGATCCAGTGGACTTTTTGCTGTCACTCCTGACCACCTTACTCCCGCCTGCGTCTGACGAGGCTTTCCCCTTTCCACCCGCCCCCTTCCTCTCATCCCCCTCACTATTCACTCTCAACATCTCTCCCCTGCTCTTCTCCTCGTACAAACATCGATCGGACTTACTCAAGGCTCGAGACAGTTTCGGAAACCTTATCTTAAAACTGTTTTTCTTCTTCTTGAACAATTGTTCCTTCTCATTTTTCTCTTTTTCAACCATCCTCTCACCTTCATCACCATTTCTCCCTCCATCAACACCATCTCTCCTTCCACCACAACCATCTCTCCCACCATCACTACAACCACCACCACCACCACCACCACCACCACCACAACTACTACTAAGACAACCCTCAGAGCCAGCCTGTAGGTGCTTTAGAGATAATGAGAGCTTCTTCTTGAGCGCCTTACCAAACCTCTCTCTTCTCTCCTCTTTCTCAGGCAAACTTATTCTGTGTCAGACGATTTACTACTCATTTAGTGGCGGCTTATGAAACGTGAATGCAAAAATTGAAAATAATTGATGATTCATTCCGAGTGAGAAATTTGAATTGAAAATTTGTGAAAACTAAATAGTAGAAAATAATTAAAAATTTAATAAGTAAAAAAATTCATAATTAAATTGCAATAATCAAAAATTAAAGACTGTAAAATAAAAACGTTCAATTTATGAATACATATTCTAGCCTCAAAAGCAAGCGTTCTTGGACAAACAGATACACACAAAGACACGAAGAGTTATTAAAGGAGAAAAATTGATATACAAGAAATTTAGAAATTATACAAATATATGAAAAATACACACCAATACACCTAGATACAAACAAATACACAACAATACACCTAGATACAAACAAATACACACCAATACACCTAGATACAAACAAATACACACCAATACACCTAGATGCAAAAAAATAAAAACAGAGATGAAATCGAGACAGATGCAAAAGAATAAACACATAATCACGCAGATAAGGTTTATACTAAATCAAAAAAATAGATAAATCGTCGGTGAAAAAATATAAGAAGATATAAAAAAAGTTACAAACAGATACATCCAAGTACACAAGACCACAAAACAGATCAACAACAAAAACTTTATGAACAACTTAGTAACTTACGCAAAAAATATATGAAAAGCATAACTAACACTATACAATAAAGAGTGGCGAGAGTGCAAAGGGCATCTAGACCACTATGGCATAACATTGCCTCGAACTAAATAGTGTACTAAGCAAGCACGATAAATGCAATTAAAGGATAATAGCACACTGATTGGAACATTGTGTTGTTAAATGCACCATCATATAATGACGATGAAAGAAGCAAGTGAGTGAGTGTAACAGTGGGGTATCAGTGCATTTATGGGTCACAGAAACAAAGGCACAAACCTCCTGTGGTCTTGGCAGAGGTGGTCACTCACCCTCAAAAGCACTGTGTGTTTTTAAGGTTGCAATGAGGTCAAGATGAGGTCAAATAAGGTCAAATGAGGTCAAGATGAGATCAAAATGAAGTCATAAAGACCCAATAAATCATTATTTTTTCGAAAAATGATGGTGTCTGAACCTCATGAGTGTCCGAAAAATGTGGTATTTTACGGTAATTTGAGTGAATAGACCAGCATCAAGTGCATTTAAAAGACGTTTACAGTGATTTAAAAAGAGATGTGCGCCTAATGTAACATTTTCATGCGCCAACTTTGAAATTTTTGTACATTAAATGTGCACCAAGAGTTCAAAGCTCCCGCTGGTGAGAGCCGAATCAGAAATGCATTGGCTTTTGAGGAAAAGTGCTCTGTAACGTTACCTTGAGACAGCCAAGGAATAAAATAATGGTATATTATTTTTTTAAACCAAAAAACACGTTTTAATTGTTAAAATAGGGTCAAAATAGTGGGCAGCCACCTTTTTGTTGGTGGTCGATACACATGTCATCACTGGGCAGGGAATAAGTGTCCAGAGCGCCTCTCTTCACCTCCATCTCTCTCCCCTTCATCCTCCCTCCATCCATCTCTCTTCCTTTTACCCTCCCTCCATCCATCTTTCTCCCTATCACCCTCCCTTCAGCCTTCTCTTCCGCTTGCGTCAGGGCATCGATGGAAGAGTAGGAAGAAGCAGAAGTGGCCTTGTTGTCCCTGCAGTGGTTTGCATTTGGGTGGTGGTTGAGGGTGTAGCGTATGAATGGGTTGGTTTTAAGTGTTGGGGATGCATGGGTGGTATAAGACCACAAGCAATGATGGCATGGTAAGAAAAAGTGGTTTGCATGGTGGGTTAATGAATAGTTAAATAAGAGATCGGTTGAAATCAAGTAGTTGTGGGCAGAGATAAAAGGTTATTGTAGGAAAAGTAATGGTTGAAGTTGAGAGAAAAAGCTGATTGCGAAGTGGGGATGTATGACTGCGAAGAAATGTAAGTCTGAAAAGAAAAAGCGCTTTAATAGATACTAGATGGTTGAGAACAGTAAGACGAAACTTTTATAAGAAGCTGGCTTTTGTTGAATGAGTTATTAAACTGGGTCTATCAGGAAAATTTCTAAAAGGCTGACGGTTGATTGAGTAGTTACAAAAGCAGTATTTGCGAGACAGTCTTATAAAACATTAAAAAAGCATAAAAATATTTATTTTAAAGTGCAATTTACAGCGTTACAAAGCTCCAAAACTTGTGTGAAACTTCTTGCAGTTACATGGATGAATTAGAAGAGCATCAAAAGTAACTTATGGCTTCCTAACCGGTTCCTAAAACACCGACAGCGTTTAAATACAATGGCAAGCTTTAAGGTTCTATTGCGTAACCGTTAATAAAGGAAACAACAGATGAGGTGGAATCTCAAAAACAAGACTGAGTCGGTAACAATCTTTAGTAATGAAAAGCTTATATACATCTAGATGGAGTGGCCTTAATTGCATAGTGCATCTATTTTTAAATTTGGCATTCTGTTATGGTGGGTGCCGAGTTGGGAGGTTTTGATGAGGAAAAAATATAGTAATTGTTTAAAAATGAATTTTCAAGTTACTTCTTGCCAGATTCAATGAGCAGGGAGAGTATATCCCAATAGAACATCATGAAACCCACAATAAATACTGAAACTGCACTCAGGCGCTATATAAATATAGACATTTTACTGAACAACCAAGTCAATGAGATTAACTTAATATAAATCCCAAGAACAAATATAAAGTTAGTAATTGTGCTTATTTAAACTTTGAAAGCCTTTATATTTACTTTCAATCATCCTTAGTATATATTTAAAAAAACGTCTTCTCATTTACATACTAGACTCCTCCCCCCTACCATCTGAGCTCTAACAGCCAATCACATGAATCAGGTGATCCATTGTTTAAGTCAAGAAAAATTGACTCCCATTAAATAGTCATTTTAATAATAATAATGATAATGCAAATTTTCATTTTCATCTAGGGCTCTTAGGGCATAAATAATTATTAAATAAATTGCACTTGAAGGGGATTAGCTTAGATCATAAATGTCAGACTTGCAACTCAAAGGTTGCCTGTTCAAATCCTTGATGAGCAACCGTGAACTATCATATACCTAGTCTATTGTAACATAGCTTGCGTCTGTCAGGCTGTGAACGATATAGACAAAAAAAAACAAACAAAAACTTGAACCTAGGACCCTTAACCATTGGTTAATCCAAGAGTCATTATACACTTGACTACTCGTTCATTTCAATAAAGTCACTTTGTAAAGTGAATTCCTGGTCTGTTCATATGATTATTACAGTGAGAAAAATATTCATTTTTAAAATATATAAAACAGAAATAACTATAAAAATGTTGCATTTTAATTTTTTATTTGATAGGCACATTATTTAATAATTCAAATATAGCACTAAAAATAATTTTACAATAATTGAGCCATTATTTTATCAATCAATATGTGTGCTAAATAAATGCAGTTAAAGAAAAATACTATTCAAATAAAAATTAACAGATTGAAGGAAAAAAATTATTAAATATGCAAAACACTTAAAATTATTTTCATTCCTTAACTAACCCGTCTTCTTCATTTGGAGCAGAAGAAAATGTGACTTGCTGGTAGGGGTTTGAGGTTCTAAACTCTGGTGATGACGGTATGCTGGTTAGACGTTTCAAAGATATTAGTTTAGGCTGAGATAATTTACTCATTTTATTTCCTGAAATTTAAAAAACGCTTGATTCCATTTTTGTTAAATCCGATGTTTCTTCATATTTACTTTTAACTTGACAACATAATTAGTATTTAAAGAAGCGCTTTAGATTATAAAATAATGTATTGTTATAAAGTTATTTTTTTTAATCTTAATTTTTTTAGAATGGTACCTTGAAATAATATTTAAATAGAATTACTACAAAGGAGTGCTAGAAAGTATTGAAAGTCAAATGCATCACACCATAAAACATTTTCGTTCGCTGGTCTATCGAACACTTAACAAGTATTGAAAAAAGGGATATAAAATAAACCACTGTTTCACCAGAATCTGCCATTTAGAAATGAAAAAGAATTCGAAACTAAACCACTAACGAGATTTGAAAAATTAAATATTTGACTAATAATTCAGTTCAATATTTCTACACTGGAAGCACGTTCTTGCACGACAGTTCAGTTTGCGAGACTGCATTCAAAGAGGCCTGCAAAGCCTGTAGCTCCTTTTCGAGATTCTCAATGTCAGTGCTCAACTGCGTGATCTCCATTGCTTGTCGGTTGGTGTTGTCGAGGAGGGCTGTATATGAGTGGAAGATAAAACTAACAATGTAATTTTGCTATTGGATTTATTAAAAGCACTAGATAAATATATTTATTGATTGATTGAATGTCGATAATGCATAAAAATAATAATGAAAAATATAAAACAAAATTATTTCATAAATAAGAAAATACTGAACGAGACTTGAATTACTATATCACGGACCGCTAATGCTGACTGGGCGGTTGAGGGCGTTGAATGAGGTCCACAGTTCATCGACGCAGGAGCTCAGTTGGTCCCGGGTGAGCACCCATCGGTCGTATTCGCTCTTCGTATTGGCGACGTTGGTTGAGAGGTTCGGCACTGCTTTGTTTGTTTTTGTAAGGTCCTGGGTGGGTGAGGAAGAGGGGGGGTCAAGATGGTCGGGAAAACAAAGTGATGAGACACTGGCTGGACATAATGTGTAAGTTTGGAATTTTCTATTTTTAATTTTTCTATAGCTTACAAAAGAATCTCTGTCTGATTAATTTATTTATAAATCATGAATATGAAAGGTTAAAATAAATACCAGTCATTTTTTAAAAGTAAAAAGTTAGACATACTGCTTGAATTTGGTCGGCAGTAGTGTCGCTGAGTTGGAGAGAGTTGAGAGAGTTGGTGAGGTTGGTGGAGAGGTCCTGGAAGGCCTGTTTTACTGGAGCTGTGGTGTTGGCGTTGAGAAGAAGGGCGTTCGCGGTGTTTGTTGCGGCCAACGCTGTCTGATTAGCCTTGCCATTGATCTGTGTATACGTGAAGAAAACATTGTAACTACTGCACTCTTCAATAGTTTGATTGAAATTATTCATTCCAAAACTGTGTTATAATGAGATCGATTTTTCAAAATGTTTTCAGAAATCTGATGAAATCTCACAAAAGCGATGGTGCTTTTTACGTAGGAGGCTTGGCTATTGACAGTGTTCAAACAGGCTTGAGCTTCCGTCTGCTGCGATGAAGCAGTCTGGAGGTTCGACTGCAAACTCTCCAAACCGCTCTTCGCAACTTGAGTTTTGTTACTGTGAGAAAAATTATTCATAAATTTAGTTGCATTCCTACGCTTAAAATACAAAGTTAATTATTACAGTTTTAAAGTAATGATTTCTTTTATTTCTACTAAAACGTAAAAACAAACCAAAAATATTTTAAATCTGGAAAAAATATGTTCAAAACGCCTACACGGCCAGGTTGATGGTGCTAGTGATGCTTTGAGCGGTGACTGCGTTGTTGTAAGCCAACTGTCCTATGCGACTCACGTCAGTTGTTGAGACGCTTTGGGCCAGGATGGATGATGCTAATGATGCTATCTGTAGGGAAAGTGGAGATGGTTAGGTGGCATGTTGAGTGGGTAGGGAAGAGATAAGGGCGTGGTGGTATATCATTGATGATAATAAGATTAGGTATGAATTAATTGGTTATTGAACCATGCTGCAGAACTATGTTATTCAATCGGGTTAATAATTTATTAATAATTATTAAATTAACAATTTAAAATTACCAATCAAAACAAGAATAATAATTATCCAAATTCAAAGCATTAACCTGGCTGGACTGCGGGCTGATGTTGGTGTTGGCGATCTGTTGCATGGTGACGTCATATTGGCGCAGCAGAGGCGCTTCCAGGCTGTTCTTCGCCTTGGAGAGGTTCGTCAGGAGAAACACCAGAGAGCTCTCTAGTTGTTTCGCTGTGGTCTGTCGGAAAATGTAATTAAAACGTATTTAAAAAAATAAAAATATAAAACATTAGGAATAGAAAAAATATCCTTAAAAATAATAAAATGAAATACTTAATTTTAAATAAACGAGAAAAAAAAAGTTTAAAAAATAGAAAAAAAAGCAAAAGTATCAAACTAACGCAGAATGAGTTGGCGGCTTGGTTAGCGGTCTCTGCGGCTTGTTGAGCTTGTGTTGCTAGTCTGCTGATGTTGGAATTGAGGGAGAACTGGGCGTTGAGAGAATTGTAGACGTTAGAGAGTTGTTGGAGTTGTTGGCTACTGTTTCTGAACATCGTAGCTGAGATGCTGGTGTAGTATCTGGTGTGGGGAAAGATGAAGAAGAATAGAGAGTGATGAGGGAGGGAGGAGAAGGGTAAACTGTAATGGTTTAAAAACATTAAACTAAATTGAAATTGTTTAAAAACATTTAACTGAACTAAAATTGTTTAAAATCATTTAAATGAATTTTAATTATTAAGAAAAATTAAAAACAAATGTTTACCAAAATCAATTCAGTGCCACGTATACTCTACCCTGCGATCTTACTCCCTCCACCCTTCAACGCACCTGGTTGTGGTTACGTCGTTGACCAACACTTGCACCTCACTGCTGACCGTCTTCTGGTGGAAGTCTGTCCTGATGATTTCATTGTTGAACTGCGATGGGTTGATGCGGCTCAGCTGCTGCTCTGACGCAGTCAAGAACGTTGTTGTGCCACCTAGGGTGCTGTTGGCGTTCCTGGTGTTGAAGGTGTGGTTTGGTGGTAGGAAGAAGGGTGGTAAAGAATGGAATTACAAAAAAGTGGTTAGAAGTATAGTTTTGAAATCATAAGAGCAATATCACACGTGTTAAACCATCCACAAAAAAAACTTTCATCAACCACCACCAAACCACATTCTCGCCATCTTTATCTAGCTAATCACGGCTAGCAAACTTTTCCACATGCAACAACCACTAAACAACCTATGCACTCCACTAAAAAAAGCTTAAAAAACTACCAAACACTCAACAACCAAATAAAAACCCATAAAACCTCTCACTAACACTAACGCTAGCAACAACCAACTAAACAACCCATGCACCACCCACTAACAAAACTCTGGCTGCTAGCGCTGCAATAGCCGAAGGCAAGTTTTTAACAAGCTGATCATGCCTCATTAACGTAGCATAAGCTAAATCAGCAGCCGCTGTGACACTTTTCTGCGTGGAGATAATTCCCTTAAGAGTGTTCTGAACGTTTGTCAGTGACACTACTGGTAGCAGGGCGTTGTCAGTTTGGAGGCTTTCACGGTTGATTGATCTCAAAGGTGTCATGGTGACTTCCAGACTTCGACTGCTGTTGTCGACACTCTCCAGCTGCCGCTGGTACTCTGTGATCCTGGAGTCTACCTAGTTGTGGGAGAAACGGGTGTTTTAATGTATTTTGTTATTCTTTTTATTTTAATGTATTTTAATATGGCGTGTGCATGACCTAAAAACAATGTATATCATTTGAAAAGTGATAAAAATAGTAAAACAAAGTTTTAAATATTGAGAAATTTACAAAAAACAAAATTACAATTTACGAACGTTAAAGTTGGAGATGTTGTCCCTGTTTTGGATCAATTCATTCAGGAAAACAAGCTTCTCCTTGGTGGATAAGTAGGAGTTCATGATGCTTGCAAGGTTTGTCGACAATGTACTTGAGTCTATGCCAGCTGTGGTGGTGGTGGTGGTGGTGCTTTTGAAGAAGATGAAGATGAGGGTGGTTGTGGTGATGATGGTGGTGGTGATGAAGGTAATGGTGGTGATGATGATGATGGTGTTAGTGATAATGATAGAGGTTGTGATGATTAATATAAAAACATTTAAAGTAAGTTATTTTAAAAATTTAAATTTTATAACATGAATATTACAAAACGTTAAAAAAATATAGACTTATACGAATATTACTAACGGTAATATTGGTTCTTAAGTTGTAGTATCTTGTTGTTGTAGTTGGTGAGGTTGTTGTTGAGCTGGGTGGCTTTGGCTGCAATGTCGTCATAGCATTGACCACACGAAGCGCAGGTTGGAAAGATTGCTGCCGTGGGAGTGGTCGTATGGTTTGAGGTTGGTCGTGGTGTTTTGTGGTGGTTGCTAGTGGTCGTATGGTTTGTGGTTGTCGTGGGGTTTTGTGGTTGGCAGTGGTGTTTTAAGTGTAGTTGGCTAAGTTTTTGGTCTAATAGTTGTGGGTGGGGTGGTAGTGAGTAAGTGGTTGTTTTACTTGTTTTTTTTTACTGATTATTTATGCATAAAATAGCTAATAAAAACAATAAGAAAAATTGAAGGTTGGTTTCAATCCATGTTACTGACACTTGGGGTCAATGACAGCTTTGATTCCATCGAAGGCCACTGGAATTTAAATTCATTTCTTTTTATTAAATAAATTAATTATTTGTTAAATGTAAGAATTAAAATAGTTTAAGCATTATTTAAAAAATTGCAGTAATTTAATAAATGTTTCAATAAAAACTTTCAAATGTTCTAAAAACCCAATGTAACTTTTCCAAAAAATCTATCACCAACTTTATCCGAAAACCATTCTTTCTCTCTAACCCTCAAAACACCAAATTCATCCAAAAACCACGCTATTTCACCCCAACCCCCGAAACACCACTACCAACTTCCAGCAAAGGGTGAGCAGGCATTGCAGGTGTTGCCTGTAAAGCCTTGTCTACAGTTGCATTGGCCAGTGCCAATATCACAAGTGGCATCTCCATTTGTGGTGTAGTTGGTGAGGCAGGCACATTCGACTTTTGGGGGGGGAGGAAGTTCATGGCGTGGGGAGGAAAGTTCATGGTGTGGGATGAGTGGGAGTCATTTGGAATGGGGTGGGTGGGGGTAATTGTAAATGGGGTGAGTGGGAGTATTTGTGAATGGGGTGAAGTGGAAGTTATTGGAAATGGGTTGGTATGAAATTGAATCAATGGGTGGTTAATGAGTGCATGAAGTGGTTTGTAAATTAACTAAAAATAAATTTAATTAATTATCTATTTTGCATTTTCCACTCCTCTTTCTTACATTGGCAGCTACTTCCGTATGTGTTGTTCTTGCACTGGTCACACTTGTCTCCCATGAAATTGCTGCTGCACAGACAGATGCCTGAGGCCTGTGCAAAGTAGGAAAATTTTAAGGATACTTTGGGAATTAAATAATTATTTTAATTATCTTTTTTTCAACATTTATTCTTTTTTTTAAAGCATTAAAAATATAAAGTCACATACTATAACTAAACTTAGAAAAAAAACTTAGTAAAAAAGGTTTTAAAACACGCAGAAAACTTCTCACTGAGCAATTGGGACTGTTACCAACGGTTCCTGAGATGAAGCATTGGCACGCTGTACACCCCTTGCCGCTGTAACCATAGAAACCACTTTGGCATTCAGTGCATCCCGTCTCCATGGCAACGCCAGGCTGGCAATTGCAAGTGCCTGTCTGGTTGTTGCATCCCAGAGAAGCTGCTCCGTTGCAGTTACAAGCTGGTTAAAGGAGTGGTTAAGTGGTTTGGAGGGGGTTATTTTTATGTTAATGGTAATGGTGGATAAGTTAGAAAAAAGAAATCGTGTATGCTAAAGAATCACAAAGCAATATTTTATGCAATGACATGAACAATGCCAAAAAGATGTAAGTATAAACTACTAGAGATATATACGCGCAAATATACGCGCAAGAACTTAGTAGAAATAATTGCCATTTTATATAGCGCCAAGGCAACTGCAACTGAAGCGCCCAAGACCTCACCGAGACATCGCTTGGTGAAGACGAAGTTGAAGGCGTAGTGGTTGGGCAGGCATTCCCGACAACCGAATCCCATTGTATTGCCACCACATGCGAGACAAGTTCCGTTGGTGTTGTCGCATTTGTCGTCGTTGTAGTTGTTGCAGTCGCATTTAGTGCACTTGCCGCCGTTGAACTGTTGTTGTTGCGATTTTTTTGGGTGAGCTGTGGTTGTAGATTTTGTTGTGTATGAGTTATGGTTGTGAATGAATTGTGAATGTTGTTTAAGAAAGTGGAGTGTTTTTTGGTCTTAAAAGTATTGTCTTTTTTTGAACTGTTACCGGTTGAATAGCTTAGGAGATAAAGAGAAAAACTTTGAAATTTTTTTAATGCTGTTGTTATTTTGCTGTTGGGAGCAGTTATTATTGTGTAACATTATTTTCAAGATCGATAGTTGCACAGTTTATTTTCAAATACTAAAATAAAAATAAATAAATTCTACACATCCCCTTAAATCCCCCAACCCCACACAAACCATAGGGTTGGCAGGTTGACCATAGTAGCCATTAGCACACACGTCACACTTCGCTCCAGTGTAACCAGTATCACAATGACACACGAAAGAATCAACGCCTGTGTTGTTGCAGGATCTTGTGGAAGAGTGGACGGGGATGGAAGGAGAGGGGTTGGTGATGTCTCCAGGACATAAACAGGCCTTGCAGCTGTCTGGAAGAAAGGTTGGTGTTGAAGGAGGGTTGGGGAGTGCTCAAGGGAAAAACGTGAGATAGTTGGAAATGTGGCCAAATGGTTAATACAAAATATAAATACAAACATTGAAGCAATAATAAAAACACATACACAACCCCATGTACAACAACACATACAACGACACATAAAACCACACATACAACACACATACATAAATATATTCAACCACACATACAACCACACACATAAACCCCCCTTCGTCGCAATCGATTCACGAACCAGGCTGTCCTAGTTTAGCGTCCCCATAGTAAGACTCTTCGCACTTTTCACAGTGATCTCCGGTGGAATGATGGGTGCATCGACACACACCCGTCTCAGGGTCGCATGTGGTGCCCGGGTACTGGTGGTTGTTGCAGTCGCAAGGAAGGCATTCGCCAGCTTTGAGTTTGGATTTTGTGAAGCCTGCTTTGCATTTCTCACAGAATTGGCCCTTGAATGGAAGGATGGTTTGGAGAATTTGGAATAGATGGATGGTTTGGTGGGAAAAAGAAAAGTTGGTGGAATGGAAACATGCTTGCTTTGAATAATTCTAACTTATTAGAAGAACTAGTTCCATTTTTTAAATTCTTTTAGAACTAGCACTTATCATAGTATATTATCTTCCAAACTATCCATTATACTATCCATCACACTATCCACTTCTTTATGCACCACACATCAACCATACCATCAACCATCCCATCCTCCACCTCATAGGGATCAGGACACACGCACATTTCCACATTGGTCGCTGGAACATTGTTTCCAGTCAGCGTATCAACGGCGTAATCCAGTTGTACCTTGAACAAGTATGCTACAGATCCTACAGCCTGGAAGATTAGTGGAAGTGATGAATGCAATTTGTATATTTGTTACAGTCAAAACGCGTAATCATGATTCATTTTTTTAGTTTAAAAATTTTTTCGCTGTTACTGTTACTTTGTTTCTATAAACAAAAAAACAGCACCCTTCACATCATCCCTTGCTCTTCCTCCTATCTCTTACATTTGAGAATTTAGATCGAATGTAGATGGACTTCACGTTGTACAATACACTCATCATCTCGGCATAGGTTGCCTTGGTTGCCAGTGTGACGCTGTTCTTGAAAAAGGTTTCTTCGTCAATTCTCAGCTGCGTGATAGGTGGATATTGTGGGTGAGTTAGTCAAAGGATGGATGGATGGATGGGGATGATGAGTGGGTGAATAGATGGATTGGTTGGTTGGGGAATTATGAGTTGTTGGAGAATTGTGATGAAAGGGCAGATTGGTGAATGAGAAGTGGAGGATGGACTGGTTTTGAGTAAGATTGGAAGGTGAATGCAAAATCTTGTTTAAGTTTTTAAAATCAGTTTATAAATATATATAATGAAATAAAAAAAGACTAATAGTGAAAAATATTCAGAAATAATTAAAACAAAGTAAATCTATAAATAAATAAATAATGAACAATAAATGATTTCAGGATAATAATTAAGAATGAAAGAATAATAGTTCACTTTCCATTGATAGTAGGATTAATGTTAATGAAACCCGCAGACTAACCTTGTAATCGACCGGAGAAGTCCCAGGCATGGATGGGAGGTTAGCCACCAATCGGATATCAGTGTCAACGCCATTAATCACCACATCGCCATCGGGATAGGGGAAATTCACAATGGTTGCGACAGGGGGTGGAGGGATTGGAGAAGGATTTGGAGAAGGCGGTAAGGGCGCTGGCGCTATGGTCCCTGTGGCGTTGGCTGCCAAAGTGAAACTTAAATACTGGCCGTAAGAGGGTGCCTTGTAGCCAATGAAGCAGCTTGTGGATGAGTTGATGCTTTGTGAAGTGACGACAGAAGTGGTGCAAGTGGGCGGGGAGACAAAGTAGAAGGGGGTCATGTCTGGAGCAGTGTTCTCCATTCTTAAGACTTGTCTGTTGCCAGTGGGGGTTATGAGGATAATAGTGAAAATGTTAAGTAGTGATGGGAAGGAATTGGAAAAACTATGTTATGAAGGATCAATAAAATTCATTATAATAAAATATATTTCTCAAATGGTTTAATTATTAAAAAATCTTCAACGCGTTATAAGATACCTAAGTTCATAGCAAGCATAGAATAAAGTTTAAATACTGAAATGTACGACGTAGATTTAGATGAAACGTAGAAGAACACAACCTCTGGAAATTTGAATAGATTTGCTTCTCCAGCACCAAAGAAATCCCACTGCCATTCAGGCCTGACCATCTCGCTCCGAATACGTCACCCCCGATGATGTCCCATTGAGATGCGGAGGTTGATCGGTACCTGAGAAAGGGAGGAGGAAAGGAAGGGGGGGGGATGAAAGATGGATTGATAAATGATGAAGAAGATGGTATGGATGAAAAGTGGGGGATAGTTAAAAGACTCATGGGGAATGAAGTATGTTGGGAGATTCGGAAATTAAGAAATACATTTGCAAAATGAAACAAAACAAGCATTTATGACTGTTATTGTTATACATTTAAAATGAATTGTAAAACATCCTACTATTTAAAATCATTACAATTGGTAGAAAGTCTAAATGCTTTTGAATAACTTGATAGAAAATAAAATACATTTTAATAAAAAACCATTGAATAGAGTAAAAGAGAATGGTCAACTGAAAAAATAAATAAAGCACCATTTGGGAGCCGAGGTGCAGTTGGTGGAATGTCCAATGCAGAGACAGGTGAGACAACCATCTGCAGTGTAAGGTCCCAGTCCATAGTAACCTGTGTGGAAGAGTTGAGAAGGAATGCCAGAGGTAGGGTAATAGCAGAGCGTTCGAGAAGTTATACAAAGGACAAGTTTAGTCAAAGCTTTCTCGCAGTCATGTAAAGACTAGTTTACAAACATTGAAATAAAATTTTGATTCTTTCAAAATATTCCTATTGTAGGATTCTATTACATTTCCCTTTAGCCCTCATTAAAACTCTTTCACTGTCTCCATCTCTATCTCACTACATCCACCTCACACTGCATCCCATCCCATCCCATCACATCCCATCCCATCCCATCATCCCATCATATCTCATTCCATCCCATCATCCCATCCCATCCCATCCCACCCTATTTCATTCCATCCCTTCCCTTCCCATCCCATCCCATTCCATCTCATCCCATCTCATCCCATCTCATCCCATCCCATCCCATCCCTTCCCATCCTATTCCATCCCATCCCATCCATCTCCACCTTGTTTGCAGGTGTTACACTGGGGACCTTGCACTGCTTTTTTACACTCACAAGCACCCGCCATGTGGTGGCAAGAGATGTTGACGCTACCATAGACGTTACAGCCACAACTGCTGCAACCCACGTCGGTGAGGCCGTAGAACCTGGTGGTTATGTGTTTTTGTGGTAGGTTGTTTGTGTATGTGAGGTTTTTTGTTTGTGAGGAGTTTTGTTTGTGTTGTCGCTCATACAACCACTCCAGCATACAACCTTTCCAACAACATAAAACCTCTCCAACAACATAAAACCTCTCCAACAACATACAACCACTCCAACAACATACAACCACTCCAACGACATACAACCACTCCAACAACATACAAACACTCCAACAACATACAACCACTCCAACAACATACAACCACTCCAACAACATACAACCACTCCAACAACATACAACCACTCCAACAACATACAACCTCTCCAACAACATACAATCACTCCTACATACAACCACTCCAACATACAACCACTCCAACAACATACAACCACTCCAACAACATACAACCACTCCTACATACAACCACTCCAACAACATACAACCACTCCAACAACATACAACCACTCCAACAACATACAACCACTCCAACAACATACAACCTCTCCAACAACATACAATCACTCCAACATACAACCACTCCAACAACATACAACCACTCCAACAACATACAACCACTCCAACAACATACAACCACTCCAACAACATACAACCACTCCAACAACATACAACCACTCCAACAACATACAACCACTCCAACAACATACAACCACTCCAACAACATACAACCACTCCAACAACATACAACCACTCCAACAACATACAACCACTCCAACAACATACAACCACTCCAACAACATACAACCACTTCAACAAATACAACCACTTCAACAACATACAACCACTCCAACGACATACAACCAACACAAACTCACCCAAGGGTGCATTGATCACACGCCAGTCCTCCCACTCCAGGCTTACAAAAGCACTGGCCATTATCCAAGCAGGAAGTGTTCAACACATAAATACCATCGCATGTACAAGGTTTGCATCCAGCCCCTGCGTACGGGAATCGGTGTTGTACGTAAGTGGAGGTTAATGGGAATCATTTTATTTATTTACTGGATGTAAAACCTGGTGATGAGTTGGATTAGTGGTTTTGAACTGAGAACGAATTGATCAGAAGACGAGTTTTCATTAATCCTTTTATCATTCACAAACCAGGCCTTAAGATCAATCTCAATAATATTTCAAAGTTTTTAAAGCTTACAACTTTCACAATCATTAATTTTTCATTTTTCATTTTTTTCCCTCTTGAAACAGCCACAAACTTTTCCAACCTTCCCACACACCACTCCAATTATCTCAAAATACCCTCCAACCATCTCATGACACCATTCCATTCCAACTATCTCGAAGTACCATCTAATCACCGGTGAAAAGTCCATAGTGGTCATCGATACAGCGGTCACACTTGGCACCAGTCACGTTAGCCTTGCAGCTGCAGTTGCCGGCATCGGAGCAGAAAAGATTCTGAGATCCAATGGGTTGCAAGAACACTCTGACAATGGTGGTGAATGGGTGGTTGAATGCTGGCCGGTAGGTGAATGGCTCGTGAAATAACGGAGTATTGAGGGAATTCAAAGAATCATTAAAAGGTTATACAACCATTTTAGTTTTTTTACCTCCTTCCTATTTTTGTTACTACATTTTTCTTCATTTTGCTTCCATTACTTTTCCAATTTTCATCTCATTCCAACACCTATTCCACCTTTTAATCATTCCAACACTTATTGCCCACCCACCTGTGCATCCTTCATTCGACTCAAAGCCATAACTGTACAGTTTACACTGACTGCAGTTCCTGTGCATTACATTGGGTTTGCAAGTACATTGGCCACCCACCCCGGCACAGTTGTCGTCCACGCTGCCCACTGGGTCGCACTCACAAGCTGGTGGGTTCGGTGGGAGGAGGAGATTATTGAGGGAACAAAAGTTGTTGAAAAGACTATTGAGAAGTAGTTGAAGTAGTGAGAATGGAAGGAAGTTTTCATGAGTTATGAAAGTCTATTTGGCCTTTCAACCTTTTCATTTCCAACCTCTCAGCTCCCACCATCACTTTGCCACACCCCACTGACCAAATGCTCCATTGTTGAGGTCGATCATGACAGAGTTTCCAAGGTCAGTGCATTGTGGTGTGGATGTGTGTACTTTCTCAGCTGCAGTCAGACATTGGTTCATTTGGTCCTTTGGAGAGGAATAGTGATAAAAAAAGAAAATAAAAAAAATAGATCGGGAAATTTTAAAGTCTAACGCAATGTTGTAAATTTGTTGCATACACGAACGAACAAGCACGCTCATTCACACATGCACAAGCAAACATACACATACACAAAAGCACACAGACAAACAAACAAACAAACACACATACTTTCAAAGTTCCAGAACTCAGTTGATATGCTGGTACCTTGTTGAGAACAGGGAGAAGAACCACCTGGATATATATAATTTCCAATTTAAATATTTTTCGAAAATTCTTTTAAATTATTAAAACATATTTTTTTCTTTTTGAAAAAAGGATCCTATCAAGCAAACCGAGTCGACAAGGATGTCTTTGGAGGGGTCAAGGTTGCCTTGAAAGGTCAAGGTTAAGTGGTACTGGATGCCCTTGATGAGACATACCTCAGGAGACATGGCAGAAAAGCCTGTGATGGTGTTTGGTAGTAGGTATTGGGAGAAAGAAAACTGGAAAACCTTTGAATTGGAATCAATTTTAAAAGAGGACCACTCCTACTTTTGCAAGAACCTTTAAAATAATTTCCCGCCCCCTCCCCCCATCCTTCCCTCCTCATTATCACCTGAAGCTGAAGCCACAACAATGGAGGTGGATGAGAGCTGTGGTAGTGCGGTGTTATTGCATGCCTCGGTAGGAATCCCTGAAGCATGTATGTCCACATTGGTGTTTATGCTCGAAACCACTTTGGGAAAGTCCACTCCACTCTGAGGGGTGTGAAGCATGAGTAGTACAAGTAAAAAAACAATATTGGTTTGGGATGTAACTAGGTAATAATTATTAATTATATATTTTTGGTGAAACCAAATTAAAAGGAATAACTAACTCAGAAACATGCTATAAAAAAAAACAATTAAAAAAGCATTTCTCTCAAACCTCGTATCTCAAGATGATCTGGTAGAAAGTGGAAGAGGGCACAGTGATAGCAAAGACGATAGTAGGGAGGGTGAGAGGAGGGGCTGGTTGGGTGACTTTGAAAAACCCCCTTCCTGTAAAAGTAGAATTAACTTCATTTCCACCCGGTCTCTGCACTAGATTGGTGTTCTGAGTTGAAGGGATAAATAGAGGGTTGAGGTTCAGTTTATTTGTTGACATGCTTTCGATTTTCAAGAAGTTATTTATTATTCATCCTCATCATCATCATTATCATCATAATCATCACCACCACCACCATCATCATCATTTCTTATCTTTCAATCATTTTTATTCCTTTTCACCTTCATCACCATCATTTTCCCTGTCCGAACATCTTCACCACCTCTAAAACTCCTTCTCACCGATATATTGACGGCGTACTCCGCTTCGAAAGTAAGTTGATCGAAGCCGGGCGCGAATGAACCGGTCAGCAAGCCCCTACAGTCTCTACCAGTCGTGCCTGCCCTGTCGAGGAGTGTGTGTAAGGGCATTAGATGGAGAGACAATGATTAATGAAGAAGGGGTTGCTGGAAAGGGCTGATAAGATGGCGTTGTCTCGAGAAAGGGCTCACAGGAGAGTGGTGTATTGAGGAAAGTTTTGGTGGGCGGGTTAAAAGATAATTTAAAAAAATATAATGGTGTGTCGGGGTGAGAACAAGATTCGTCATCTTTTAGAATCATTTTAATCCTTTTAACCTTCATTCTACTTCTTCTTCTCATCATCATGATCATCATCAGCCTCCCCCACCACCACTTCCACCACCACCACTACCATCATTATCATCATTTCTCCCACTCACTTGCATTCACAGTTTCCATTAACAGGATCACAAGTTTGTTGGTTAGACCGACCTATTGCGCAATCACAGAAACTGCAACCGTTGGGGTTTTCCCCACTGAAGTTGTAGTAGCCGATCTGAACATTTGAAAGTTGAATTTTTTTATTTGTTTATTGATTTTTCAAAATCTTTATTGTTAATATAATATTTATTAAATTATTCCAATTGATTCTACAGTTTAATGCGTAAAAGCATCACAAATTACGTTTATTAAAAGTTTAATTGCGGATTAAATCACCAAGAAAAATGTTTCTTATTCTTATTTTTTATTCTTCTTACTACTACTAGTATTATTGTCATAATTAAAATAGATAGACAGAGAGAGATCAGAGAGGCTTGCAAGACAACCTCACAGCCGATGCAGTTAGGAGCGAGGGTGTGTATCTTGCACTGACAACCTCCAGTCAGCTTGTCACACGTCACCATTCCCATCGGGTCACAGTCGCATGCTGTGGAGAAGGGGGTGGATGGGGTTGATTGTGTTGAGAAGTGTGATATGGAATAATGAAGTGATAGAATCCCACCCTATCCCATCCCATCCCATCTTCCAACCAGTGCATCCATTAGGATTGGTGGCATCCAGCTTAAAGTATCCATTCTTGCATACGTCACACGACGTTCCCGCCACATTTTCCTTGCACGCGCATTGGCCAGTGCTTGAGTCACATGCGGTGGAAACGATCTGTGAACCAGCCTGGCTGCAGTTACAAGCTGTGTGTGTGTGTGTGTGTGTGTGTGTGTGTGTGTGTGGGTGTGTGTGTGTGTGTGTGTGTGTGTGTGTGTGTGTGTGTGTGTGTGTGTGTGTGTGTGTGTGTGTGTGTGTGTGTGTGTGTGTGTGTGTGTGTGTGTGTGTGTGTGTGTGTGTGTGTGTGTGTGTGTGTGTGTGTGTGTGTGTGTGTGTGTGTGTGTGTGTGTGTGTGTGTGTGTGTGTGTGTGTGTGTGTGTGTGTGTGTGTGTGTGTGTGTGTGTGTGTGTGTGTGTGTGTGTGTGTGTGTGTGTGTGTGTGTGTGTGTGTGTGTGTGTGTGTGTGTGTGTGTGTGTGTGTGTGTGTGTGTGTGTGTGTGTGTGTGTGTGTGTGTGTGTGTGTGTGTGTGTGTGTGTGTGTGTGTGTGTGTGTGTGTGTGTGTGTGTGTGTGTGAGTGTGTAACTGAAGCCCAAAACTCACGTATGCAAAGATCACCACAGTTATAATCTGCAAAGTGTAACAACGATGTAAAAATACAAAAATATAAAATGTAATGTATTCCCGGTCCAAGACTTATCCAGTTACAGTTTGATAACAGCCACATTGACTAGTTACTACCACTCCACTCACTAATCTCTCCAAAGGCTGTAGTCACTGTGGCAGATTTGTGATATTTTAAACATTATTTTAAAAAATATTTTTTTAATACAATTATTTGATATAAATATCAAAAATAAGATAAAAACTTCAATTTTTGTTTAAAATAATATTTTTTTAAATATGACTTTATTTTATTAAGAATGCGCAGCAAATCTTTTGTTAATGATGATGATGACAAAGATGCTAAATGATGATGAAGATGATAATGATGGAGATTATGATGATGATGGAGGGTATATAAAGCAGACGCGGCACCCACCGGAACAGAGGCCTGTAGCGACTCCTGCTTGAGGGTTCATGTAGAGGTTCAGCGAGCACGCCTCGCAGTTCTTGCCTGGGTGGTTGAGGGATGGGTGGGTAGTTTTGGCGTGTTAGAGGAATGAGTGAATGAGTGAGTGATGATGGATGGTTGAAAAGATGGATGAGATAGGAGTTAATAATTATTTGGAACATTTTCACTACTCTTATTATCACCAGCATGTAAAAAAAAGTTCATTTTAATTATCATTTCAATCATCTTCATTTCCATTATCATCATCACCATCATCATCATCACCATCATCTTCATCATCACCATCATCCTCATCATCATCATCATCATCATCGTCATCATCACCTGTAGTGTTGTACTGACAGGCATTACAAACTCCTTTCTGTTCTACGTCGTCATAAACGCATGAGAGACTTCTGTTGTTGCAGTTGCACGCTAGAGTGGTGGTGGTGGTGGTGGTGGTAATGATGTTGCTGATGATGATGATGATGATGATGTGATGTTGTTGTTGGAAATGTTGATCATGATGTTTATGTTGTTGTTGGAGATGTTGTTCAATGGTAATGGTAATAACTATGTGAAAAATCCCTTAAGAATACCACTCCCCCTTCTACCCATCTACGAATACCTTCTTACCCCCCCCCCCTCCTACCCATCAACTACCTGCGCACTCATACGATACATTCAAAAGGGACATTTGCCATGGTTTGTTGTTGTAGAGGGGCAAGCATTCTTGGCATCTATCCCCCCCTGTGTTGTGTAAGCATGTACACTTGCCCCCGTCCTGGTATGTATGTGTATGTGTGGTTGTATGTGTGGTTGTATGTAAAGTTGTATGTTTATTTGTAGGTTTTCTTTGAACGCAATATTCTTTTGTATTTTGGTTATCTCCACCAAAACTAAAGCTTTTTAAAACAACAACAACTTCACTATAGCTTTTCCCCATCTAAAAACTACTACACCATAATGGCATCACACCACACTTCACCCAACCATCCATCCACTTCACCTTATACCCACCTATCTACACCCCCCACCCACACCACCCACCCTCACCACCCACTCACACCACCTATCCACACCACCCACCCACACCACCCACCCACACCACCCACCCACACCATCCACCCACACCAACCACCCACACCACCCACCCACACCACTCACCCACACCAACCACCCACACCACCCACCCACACCACCCACCCACACCACCCACCCACACCATCCACCCACACCACCCACCCACACTACTCACAGCCCACCCATCACACACTCTCCTATTACCACCCATCCACTTGACACCCCCAACCCCCCACCCACCTGACCCCCACAGCTACTTCCGTGACCAAAGCACGCGCATTGATATTGAATATTCAGGTCAGCAACTACGTAATAAGATGTATCTGGGTCATCTGTTAATGGCGGCCTATTAAAGACAACTCGGATTGCCGAGGTGATGAAGAAGTTATAGATGTCTTTGTCGTTGTAGAGTTCATCACTAAAGTACTCTATAGGTCTGTATTCTACCTGGATGCATGGATGGATGCATGCATGCATGCATGGGTGGATGCATGGGTGGATGCATGCATGGATGAATGCATGGGTGCATGCATGGGTGCATGCATGGGTGGATGCATGGATGGATTCATGGATGCATGCATAGATTCATGGATGCATGCATAGATTCATGGATGTATGCATGGATTCATGGATGCATACATGCATGGACTTTCTATAAATTGCGCATTCAAAGACGTGCAATATATTTTTTAATTCAAAATGTCCGTAAGATTCGAGTACACGAATTTTAAAAATTTTATCTTGCAATTTTTCATTAGAGCCCTATCATCCACCAATTAAATCAATCGCCAAAACTATTTAACATCACCACCACCACCACCCACCTCCAAAGGCCCTCCATTATTAATGGGTGGATTAGCAGCATCTCTGTTCAAGCACTCTGGCTGAGTGTTGAAGAGAAGATTTACCGGTCCCTTGTTATACGAAGCCATACAATCAGCTGCATAGTAACCCCAGTCCACCCATGCTCCCAACTCGTTTTTGCCCTGAAACTTCATGGCATTCGGCCTCATATCTTGACCAGTCGCACTCGGAGACCTGAAGACCAAACTGATCGCACGGACGAGGAAATTATCGACGAAATTATATTCGATAAACTCTTCTTTGTAAGTGTTAGGGGATGTGAAGGAGTTCCCTGAGATCCAGTAAGTTTCGAGTACTTCAACTTTGAGTGTCTCGCCAAGGATTTGGATGTTTTTCTTGTCTACCAGCACTGATGCATTGAAGGAGGGACACGCAGTGCCTGTGTTGCCTTCGGGTGTTTTGTATGTGTTTGTGCAGTTGCTGCTGACGGTGACTTTAGGCCAGTTCTCGTCAGATAGTTGTCGGATGGCTGGGTTCGGACAAGGGTTTTCAACAGTGCAAGTTTGAGCATTAGAATACAATGTAAAAACTAAAAAAATCAGTATATAAACTACTTTATGTTCAAATATCATTTTAACTACTTTAATATCTAGTTTTAAAATTTTAATGTAAACTTTAATATAAAACAGGTTTTTGAAGCCATTGAATCAACATGACAGCAAGGTTTTGTATCAACGGAGAGTATCACATAATGAATCATCCGCTTACATCTCACTCACCATCTGGTGTCTAGGCCTTGAACACACTACCCCACACTTGTTTTACTTCTCTTGTAAACTCATTTAAAAAACATTTTAAATTTTCAATTGTTGAAAAATATAAATTTTTGTTTATTTTGATTTCTTTTTGCAATATTGTTTAAGGTATTAATAAAAAGTAAAATTACGCGCTACAAGATTGCTGACGAAGGCTTTAAACTTTTAGTTTCAATTCATGCGCACCACGGCTACAGCTGTTTTGTGCAAAAACCCAAAATCAGAATAAAAAGTCGAAGAATTTCAAACTTACAATAAATCAAACAATTAAATCATCCAACCAACAATGCAGATTAAATTTATTTTTTCAATTTTATGCACAATGGCGTTGGCAGAAGAGAACGCCAGGTCAGTATTTGGCCCTGATCACGAGTACATGCTAGGTCTGGTGCCATCTTCGATGCTAGCTGACCCTGTGGTAGACAACTTTGGACTGCCTGGCATGTACCAAGACTTGAAGATTGAGTTGGCAGGCGGTTCTTACCAGTGCTTCTACCAACGAATGCAAAAGGATGCCAAGATCTTTGTGTTCTTTGAGGTTTTATTTATGGAAATGATTTATTTTGCAATAATGGATTGTTGAATAAAATAATAATAAATTTAAAAATCTGTATTGAAATGTTTCGTAACTGCTTTAATGTTTTTTATGCAAATGGTTAAAAATCTTTTTAAAAAATCTTGAAATGAAAACGTTCAGTTATTCATAACACTAGTTTTAATTCACGTAATTTAATTCGTACAGGTTTTGAAAGGCTCAGACAAAAACATCAACGTAGAGGTAATTCAGCCAAGTGGGGTAGCATTGAGAAGTTTTGAGTGGATTGGTGAGGGTGAATTGGACACAACTGCATCTGAAGATGGTGAGGAAGGGTGGGTGATGGGGGGATGGTTGTGGTGGAGTGGTTGGTATTGGCTTTTGGTGGATAGGTTGTGGAATAATAAGCTTTATTTAAATGCTAAAAAGGCTATTTTGTTGGTTATTTTGTATTTGGAAAATTAAAAGCAAGATTTGAATATAGATTTTCTTCAACCCATCTTCTATCTAATCACACAACTACTCCAACATTCTTCACCTAACAAGCCATTCTATACCTACCAATCCATTTTCTAATCCTTCAACCTTCCCCCACCGCCACCCCCAAATTCCTATTCATCCCTCAACCTCCTCCACTCACCCACCAATACACCCCCCTCGCCTATGCCACTCCAGGAATCTACACAATTTGTCTAGACAACAGACTTTCGAAATTCTCCAACAAGATTGTGACACTGTACCTACACACATTCTTTGAGGAGCAATGGGATAAGTACAACCTTGATCTGCAGGAATCCATGAGTAGTGTATCTAACTACCTGGTAGGTGGATTTTGGGGGGAAGTTGGTAATTTAATGCTCTTTAATCTAATTAAAATCACTTTATAACTCTAATGAGGCTAATTACTATTCACTCATTTAAATTTAACTAAATTAAAACAAACTAAATTAAATTAACTTTAAATAGAACTGATTAATTAATTAATTGGTTATAATTAATTAAAATCAATTACAAGAAGTCTTTTGGAGTGATTGACACCCACGTGAAGAGGGTGACAAACTTGGCGAGGACCGACGGAAAACACATGATTAAGGATTGGTACCTGATCAGTGATAATAACAGGTGGGTGGAGGAGGGGGGGGGGGGGGTAATAATGATGTTGTTTGTGATGATAATGATGATTTTGATGGTAATGATGATTTTGATGGTAATGATGATAATGCTGTTTGTGATGATTATGGTGTTTTTGAGGATGATAGTTTTCAACATGATGATAATGATGTTTATAATGATAATGAACGTAAATCATCATTACCACCATCACAACCACCACCACTATCATTATCATCACCAGATTCGTGCAGAGAGCTTCGATCTTCTTGTGCGTCTTGATAGTAGTAGTGTCGTTCATGCAGGCGATGTTTGTCAAGAAATTGTTCACTGTGTCTGCATCTAAGCCCAGGGTGTGATGGTGCCGAAGGGAGGTGATGGGGGTGGTTCTTGGAGGGAGGTAGTGGGGGTGGTTCTTGGAGGGAGGTAGTGGAGGTGGTTCTTGGAGGGAGGTAGTGGGGGTGGTTCTTAGAGAGAGGTAGTGGGGGTGGTTCTTGAAGGGAGGTAGTGGGGGTGGTTCTTGGAGAGAGGTAGTGGGGGTGGTTCTTGGAGGGAGGTAATGGGGGTGGTTCTTAGAGAGAGGTAGTGGGGGTGGTTCTGGAGGGGGGTAGTGGGGGTGGTTCTTGGAGGGAGGTAGTGGGGGTGGTTCTTGGAGGGAGGTAGTGGGGGTGGTTCTTGGAGGTAGGTAGTGGGGGTGGTTCTTGGAGGGAGGTAGTGGGGGTGGTTCTTGGAGGGAGGTAGTGGGGGTGGTTCTTGGAGGGAGGTAGTGGGGGTGGTTCTTGGAGGGAGGTAGTGGGTCCAGGAAGGATGGAAGGGGGGGGTGATGGGTCCAGGAAGGAGGGAGAGTGTCGTCCATGAGGGAGGGGGTCCAAGAGGAAGAGGATGGTTTTTTAGTTTAATTTATGGTGTTATTGCATTTGGTTTGCATTTTAAATTATCCAATTCGTCGTTTTTTCAATGTTTTAATCGAGTCCAAATAATTGTAAAGTCGCTTTAAAACATCAAGTATTCCAGCTTAGCCCACCATTCCAGTATCCTTCTCATATCTTGCAGAATCTCACTTTTTATATTCTTTTTTTTCCATATCACCATCTTATTACCATTAGTATTGTTATCGCCATCATCATCATCATCATCATCATCACTATCATGAACTCTTGTTACGCCCAGTTTTATAATGAAGTATTATCGATACCACCTATGTTTGTCACGCCTGCATAGCACCTTTACAATATATGCTGTTACCGCATGGGAAATTTAACGGAATATTTCGCTGATCTTGTAATGAATTATCGTTAATGTAATGAATTATCGTTAATGTAATGAATTATCGTTAATGTAATGAATTATCGTTAATGTAATGAATTATCGTTAGTGTAATGAATTATTATTGTTAGTGTAACGAATTGCGTTCTTATTTTCGTATGGCATTTATAATCCTTATAAATTATAATTATAAATTATTACCTTAAAAGAATCTATGTCGTCGGACCATTTGGAATCTTTTTTTCCCAAATGTCTAATATTATAAATATAATTTAAACAAATTCAAAAATTTTAACCTATTTTATTTTTTTAATAAACTATCTGGTGAAAATATCCTTTTTTCCAAATATGACGGTGTCTCAAGAATAGGAGTGTCCGAAGATTATGGTATTTTAATGTATACAATTTCAATGGTTTCAATCATTCTTGTCAAATATTTCAAATGCTTTCTCTTACATCTGGTCTTCGATGTTTTAAAAAATATAGAATTTTGCATTAAAAAAAGTAAATAAAAATTCTTTATAAAGCCATTTAAAGAAGCTATGTGCTCATAAAACAAAATGATGATGGATCACATGTAATGATGACTCAGATGTGATGTTGATGACTCAGATGTAATGTTGATGGATCAAATTTTATGGTGAATGATGCTGATGTGATGTCACTGAAAGACTCATTGCAAGGCAGTAGGGAGATGTGCATTCATAAGAACTATTTGTGAAAATGAAAAAATTAACTTAAAATACCAGCGCTCACTGAGTATTAGGACAATAAATTGGCAACAAATATCAAGTTTAATCGCTTAAATGATTTCTCTATAAATCAGCACACACTCATACACTCACTCACTCACTCACTCACTCACTCACTCACTCACTCACTCACTCACTCACTCACTCACTCACTCACTCACTCACTCACACTGACACACACAAACACACACACTCAAAGGTAGATGATAGAAGCTCCCTTAGAGGGTACAGTGGCAAAGAGGGCTTGGTCAATGGAACACGGGGTCATGCCTTTAGCCTCGTAATAACCTTTCAAGCGGTCGATCAGCGCTTGCTTCCCGCTCAAAGACACCATGCTGACACAACAACCACCCCAACCAGCCCCGGTCAGTCTGCTGCCTAGAACTCCATTTGCCCTGTGGAATGGGTGCAAAGTGGTAGGAGGGGGGCAGCAGATGGTTGTTGTCTTGGTAGTGGGTGAAGGATGGTTAAAATGCTTGGTTGTGGAATAGTGGATAGCTGGTTTTAAAAATCAGGAGAGAAAGCGGATAGAAAGGAACCAAAGAAACGAACACACCTGGCAAACTGCACCAGCTCATCCAACTCGCCACACGAACACTCATAAGCATCCCTGCAGCTGCTGTGACTCTCATTCATCAACTCACCCAACTCCTCCTCCACCTCACCCTCATCCCCTCCCCTCCCCTCACCATCTCCTCCCTTGGTTATCTTTTTACATAGGTCTTTGAATTTCAAGACCCGTTGACTCTCGGAAAAGACGTGAAACGCCCTCTGGCGTAGTTTGAACTCTTTCACTGGAAAGTTGCAAATGTTAAATAGTATTAAAAGTGAACGCAGTAACACTTAAATTATATGTATTGAATACAATACAATACAAAGACGAGTATTATTAACGTGGCGTAAACCCGGTCGGGCTTCAAGACCACAAAAGTATTTAAAGTAAATTTAATAGTTTTGATAAAAAAAAGACGATAGTCTCACAAAACGAACCATCAAATGTTTTCGAGCTCAAAGACACCGAGTTCAACTCCTCCTCCGATACCGCCAGCAGTGCACACACCTCCTCTTTGGTGTACACATCCTGCGTCAGATGCTTGCACACCAGGTCACAGCACTGTTGCACACTCAACTCCAACGCCTCCTGCACCTCCAGCAACCTCCTCACTCCCCTCCACTCCACTCCCTCCTTGCTGGCCAGCACTTGCGCCGCCAAGCGACACTCGGCGACTCGCGTGTTGAAGTGGCTAGTGGCCGCTTTGTTCAACTGAACGCAGCTGTTCGCGATGACAAAAGCCACACCTGCAGGCAACGTCACGTCAGCCACCCTCAACGGGTTAAACTCCACGAACTTTGCCTTTTGGGGGTTTGGTGGGTAATGAGAGATGTCTCTATGGTGGCGTAGGGATGGTAGTTGCTTGTGATGCGAAATATAATACGAAAAATCATTATTGGGACAATTGACCGGGAAAAACAGAATTTTTCCTATCGCTCCATACATCGACATTTTACGACTAAATGTTGTGAAAACCAAATTAATCATATTCATATTTACAGAAAAACATTTTTAATTAATGAAAAATCACACAAAAATTCACATACTGTATTAAAGTGTATTCATTTGTATTAAAGTGTATTCATTTGTATTAAAGTGTATTCATTTGTATTAAAGTGTATTCATTTGTATTAAAGTGTATTCATTTGTATTAAAGTGTATTCACTTGTATTAAAGTGTATTCACTTGTATTAAAGTGTATTCACTTGTATTAAAGTGTATTCATTTGTATTAAAGTGTATTCATTTGTATTAAAGTGTATTCATTTGTATTAAAGTGTATTCATTTGTATTAAAGTGTATTCATTTGTATTAAAGTGTATTCATTTGTATTAAAGTGTATTCATTTGTATTAAAGTGTATTCATTTGTATTAAAGTGTATTCATTTGTATTAAAGTGTATTCATTTGTATTAAAGTGTATTCATTTGTATTAAAGTGTATTCATTTGTATTAAAGTGTATTCATTTGTATTAAAGTGTATTCATTTGTATTAAAGTGTATTCATTTGTATTAAAGTGTATTCATTTGTATTAAAGTGTATTCATTTGTATTAAGGTGTATTCATTTGTATTAAAGTGTATTCATTTGTATTAAAGTGTATTCATTTGTATTAAAGTGTATTCATTTGTATTAAAGTGTATTCATTTGTATTAAAGTGTATTCATTTGTATTAAAGTGTATTCATTTGTATTAAAGTGTATTCATTTGTATTAAAGTGTATTCATTTGTATTAAAGTGTATTCATTTGTATTAAAGTGTATTCATTTGTATTAAAGTGTATTCATTTGTATTAAAGTGTATTCATTTGTATTAAAGTGTATTCATTTGTATTAAAGTGTATTCATTTGTATTAAAGTGTATTCATTTGTATTAAAGTGTATTCATTTGTATTAAAGTGTATTCATTTGTATTAAAGTGTATTCATTTGTATTAAAGTGTATTCATTTGTGTTAAAGTGTATTCATTTGTATTAAAGTGTATTCATTTGTATTAAAGTGTATTCATTTGTATTAAAGTGTATTCATTTGTATTAAAGTGTATTCATTTGTATTAAAGTGTATTCATTTGTATTAAAGTGTATTCATTTGTATTAAAGTGTATTCATTTGTATTAAAGTGTATTCATTTGTATTAAAGTGTATTCATTTTTATTAAAGTGTATTCATTTGTATTAAAGTGTATTCATTTGTATTAAAGTGTATTCATTTGTATTAAAGTGTATTCATTTGTATTAAAGTGTATTCATTTGTATTAAAGTGTATTCATTTGTATTAAAGTGTATTCATTTGTATTAAAGTGTATTCATTTGTATTAAAGTGTATTCATTTGTATTAAAGTGTATTCATTTGTATTAAAGTGTATTCATTTGTATTAAAGTGTATTCATTTGTATTAAAGTGTATTCATTTGTATTAAAGTGTATTCATTTGTATTAAAGTGTATTCATTTGTATTAAAGTGTATTCATTTGTACTAAAGTGTATTCATTTGTATTAAAGTGTATTCATTTGGATTAAAATTTATTTATTTGTATTAAAGTGTATTCATTTGTATTAAAGTGTATTCATTTGTATTAAAGTGTATTCATTTGGATTAAAATTTATTTATTTTTATTAAAACGAAAAAGCTCAAAATGGCCACCTTTCCTTCCTGAGCCAGGAACGCAATGCTCTGGTCCATGCCGCCGCCCTCCGTGCCTATGTACTTCTCGCAGTGCTGACACAACTCTGCCAAGGCCAGCTGAAGAGGAGGAGGAGGAGGAAGAGGAGGAGGAGAAGGAGGAGGAGGAGAAGAGGGGGGGGGGGAGAGGAGGAGTAGGAAAAGGATGAGAAATAGGAGGAAGTGGAGCAGGCTGAGAAAATAGGGTGAATGAAAGAGGAAGAAAAAGAAAAGAAAGAAAAAAAGAAAGAGGAAAAGGAGAAGAAGAAAAGGGAAGAGGTGGTGATAGTGATAGAGGGTGGTTGAGGTGGTGGTGATAGTAGTGGTGAGTGGTGGAAGTGTTGATGATAATGATGTAGAGGGTATAGGTGGTGATGATAGCATTGAAAAAGCCCCCTCCACCCACCTTGGTGAAGGCAGTGGCACTGACGTAAGCGACCATGGTGGCGAGGGCAGATGCACACACAAGGGCACTCGAGCTGGAGAGGCCTGCGCAAGAAGGCACGCATCCATCCACCAGCACATCCATGCCCTGTGTCTTGGAGGGGCTTGCCTGTGGTTTTAAAAACGTGGAAAAATGATGGAAAGAGGCTGCAAGGAAAAGGATAGAACAAGGGTGGGAAATATAAATTATTTCTGATTTTTTAAAGTTAGATAGTTAATATGTTATTTCATTACTATTATAATAAAAACTCTCATTAAATATTTGTTCAAGACCTTTTCATCTGCCTGAATTCTCTCCATGACTCCCTTAAAACCACACAGAAAGTAGTGGAACCACTTTGGCTGGCTCTGACTGATCTCGATCTTCTCCACTGACGTCTCATATGGCCTGGTTCAGATTAAGTAAGTGTGGCAAAAGTTTAGTTTATAATGTAGCAGTGACAAGTTTAAATGTGGCATAATGGTTATAGACTTATTAAAATTATGAAATACTATAATTTTGGGTTCAAACTCACACATATTTGTCAGCCATGTTGACTAATCTGATTTTCGCCTCGTCATTCTTTGCAACAGCCATGAGAATATCTTGACTGACAGCCATTGGCAGCACTCCATAGCCACAGTAGTCAATGTGTTCTCCTTAGTATGCATGAGCCAGTTTATTTTTTTAAATATTATTGAAGTACATTTGATTTCAATATTAATTTATTTGATTTTTTTACTACTTGGCACTATAAAATTTTCACTTTCTATTGGATCTTTGAAATCTGTAATATATTTTTTGAAAAAGGGGGAGACAACCTATGAGATTCACCCTGCCTGGAGCCCTGCAAAAAAACTCCACTTTTTTGCCATCAAAACATGTTGAAAACTTTGCAGTGAGTTTGGCGAGTCTGTATCATTTAAATCACTCAATGGCATCAGCTTGCAAGACATTTTAACCATAATTTTTGGAATATATACAAACACTTTTAATGACATGAATGCATAGTATTCAAACCTCTCTTGGTCGCCTGCATTTTCAAACTTTTCAACGTTTACCCACTCAGATGACATTGCAGCAAGAAAAAGAAAATCTCATATGATCCTGTCACTCCAGGTAATGGTATAAAATGAATTTAAGTTCAAACCTTTAAAATATTTTATTTTTATTAATGTTTCAAAATTAAATTTGTATTGATATTAATGTTTCAAAATTAAATTTGTATTGATATTAATGGTAAAAGTTTGCATTTTTATTGATATTAATGTCAAAAGTTTGAATTTTTATTGACTTGACCAAATTATTCTGAAAATAATATAAAAACTGTTTGAAAGTTTAAACAAAATTATTTACAAAATTTATCAGACTTCATTTTTTCTCTTCTGAAAAAAATCAAATAAATACATTTAAATAAAAATATTCAAACATTTAATTACTTTAAAACTTCTATAAACCACCACCCACTCATTCTCCTCCACCACCATCACCACCCAACTATCCTCCCCCACAACCATCACAACAACCACCAATACACCCCCTTCCCAACCACCACTACCTAAACTACCTCCCCCCTCACCTAGCACCATCTAAACTACCCCCCCCCCCCACCAACCCAAACCATCTTCCCCCCACCCACCAACCCAAATCATCCTCCTTCCCACCCAACTATTCTTGCCACCACAACCTTCACAACAACAACCAATACCCCCACCCCCCCCCCCACCATTACCACCAAAACTACTCCCCCTCCCACATAGCACCCACCTATCCAACAACGACTCGTGCAGTGCTCCATCCCTTCTAGCCCTCTTCACCACCGAAACGTCTTCAGGATTCACTTTTATCTTTCTGTCTTCGTAACTCTGGAACTTCTTCCTGGAGAAACAAAAAGAATAATTAATTATTAATAATTATTAATAATTAATAACTAATAAATTAGTAAAAGCCAAAAAAATAACTGGATAATAACTAATAAATTAATAAAAGCAAAAAATAGTTAACTAAAAAAACTAAATAGTAATTAATAAATGAATTCAAGAATAACGACGGGCACACAACTCACACATAGTTTAGTTCGACATCGCGTATCTTTCCCACGTCATTGTCCGCCTCAGACTTCTCCTTCACCAGCACTGCACACGATCTTATCTATTTAAAATATTTATTTATTTTATTATTTTTGCAAAATAACATTCGTCATGGTATTGTATTGTATTTCATCAAGTGGCCATGCTCTCTTTATAATGCGTATGACAATATAGAAAATGATTATCATAATCATCATCATCATCAACAACCTCCTCATCATCATCATCATTATTATCAGTATCATCATCAACATCATCATCATCATCACCTTTACAAACTCTCTCTCCTTGGCTGTTTGACTGTCACAATAGACACTACCCTTCTTCTTCTTCTTCCCATCATCTCTCCCACCTACATCGCCACCATCATCATCATCACTATCAGGCCTGCTTATGAAACACTCGTTGTAACCTAGCAACGCCATCTTGCCCTGGTGTGAAGGGAGAGAGAGAGGGTGAAGTGAGAGTGACATAGATAACATAATCGTTATAGGATTCGTTTCACATACACAAAATACAAAATATACATGCAACACAACACCATACATATACGTGAATACAATAAAATATGTATTTATTATATAACATTAGATACATAAATAAAAACAACTGATTACATTTTACATACAGAACATATAAACATACACCTACATACAATGAAAAACATGTTTACATATTAAATACAGAATATACAAATATCCACCTACATACAAAGAAATAAATGTTCAAATTTTAAACACAGAATATACATGCATAGTATGCATGTAAACATGCATTGCATACACTAAAAGACAATAGATACAACAACAAACATCTTGGAAGACAGGCTGCCACTGTTCCCTTTGCGACACTGCATCCTCTATGGCTGTCAGTCTGCCCCCTTGTTGTATGGCAGTGATGGGTGAGGGTCAAGATGCAATCAAGAGATGAAAGTATGGTTGTTTTATTGCAGACTGTATTTCGTTTTGAAAATGTTTCTTTAAAACAACTCATACTATCCTCACCACTATAATAAAATAAATAAAATAAATGTCAGTTTTGTATAGCGCCCGGGCACGCAACTGAAGCACCACTCACACGACATAAGTTGTGAAACACCGCATCATATACACTAGGTATATGATAGCTCACGGTTGGCTGATAATACACCATCATAAGTTTCTAAAACCCTCTACAACCATCATTCACCACCACCACCACGCATAGAACAGCCTACAACCATCATCCACCACCACACATAGAACAACCACAAAGCACACAAGGAAACTCACCTTTAGAGATACCGAGATACTTGTTGAATCCTGACTTGAAGCTCACATGCCCGTCAGACGCCCTCGCTGCCACCAGCACCTCCTCAGCCTCGGGAGGTTCCCCTGGGTTTGGGTTGGTTGTGGGGTGTGATTGAGAATTTAGATATCCTTCTTGAATATCACTTTATTAAACATTTAGAAGAGTATTATTGAATATTATATTTATTTTATGTCAAATAGATTAAATTTGTTGATAAATTCAAGTCTTTTCTCACCCGGTTTGTGATCCCTGCCAACAGAAAAGTAACCATTGTCAAGAGCCTGTAAATACCTCATTTCTCCCATTTCTATGGCAACTGGCCCTGAGCACTTTGCTATGTCATCTACCACCCACCATCCTCCTGGAAAATTGCGACTTTGAATGTAAAATTTACATTCAAAATGCAGTGTTTTTTAAATTTTTAAATTTTAAATATAAATTATTTTCACCATGGGCAATAGCGTCATGGTCTACTTTGGGTTCTTCCTTTGCTATCTTTTTAGCCTCTTTTGCCTTCTTAGCCCTGAAATTGTTCAGAGTGTTTGAAACTTTGATTTTCTAACTTTAAAACCAAAAAATTGCAAAAGAGTAAACTTTTTGAGTTTTCCTTTTTTTAATTTTAGTTTTCCTCCTTTTACTAAAGAATAAGGATCAGACATTTTAAGAATTAAAATTTAATCTAAGCATAAAATATAGCCAAAGAACAGAATTTAAATTGTTTAGATGACTACGTAAAATTACTGAATTTAAAATTAATATCATTTATAAGAATTTTAGTTAATTTATTAACAATTTTGAATATTTTTTTAAAGTATAAATAAAAAAACAGATAAATTGTTCTTGACTAATACAAAGCCATAAACCAACACCAGATGAAGGGTTCTAGGATAAAAAGTCCTCCGGATAAAAAGTCCTCGGATAAAAAGTCCTCGGATAAAAAGTCCTCCGGATAAAAAGTCCTCCGGATAAAAAGTCCTCCGGATAAAAAGTCCTCTGGATAAAAAGTCCTCCGGATAAAAAGCCCTCCGGATAAAAAGTCCTCCGGATAAAAAGTCCTCCGGATTAAAATTTCCGGATAAAAAGTCTTCAGGATTAAAATCTTCAAAAAATTTCTTTTCAAGGGAAAATACGTGATTAATACGTGATCTTTGAAACTTTAAGAATAAAATTTAATACTTTTATCTAATGTTTGCTATATTTTTTTCGTTCAATCTCGAAATAGCATTTGAATAAATTTGACTTGGCTGTTGTTGTTTTGTCACTTTAACTATAAAATTGTTTGCTGGTTCTTGATCGTGATTATAAAAAGTCTTCAATGAAATAATCTTTGAAAAAGAATACGCGATCCTTAAAACTAAAAGATTACAATTTAAAACTTTAATCTAATGTTTGCTCTATTTTTTTCTTTTAATCTGGAAATAGGATTTGAATAAATTAGACTTGGTTGTTCCTCACTTTAATCATTAAGTTTTCTGCTGGTTCTTGATGAGTATTGAATATTAAATAAAATAAAACACATGGTTATTATTTTATTTAGAAAATATTTAAAAAAACAACCAACTTTAAAAAATAATTTAATCACCCTTCACCTCACCCACATCACCATGATAATCATTGCCACAGAATCATTGTCTTTACCAATACAGCATCTTCAGCATCACAACATTATATATGATGGTGTTGTCATTATCTTCAAGGCACTGACCAGGGAGGACAAAAAAAAGCAGACAAAAGAAAGATAGTAGAACAATATAGTGGAGTGGATAAGGTTTGAGCTCAAGGGCTGTTTGAGACTATCAGAAAATCAAAAGGAATGGAAGAAACTGGTTGGAGGTCTTACTGTGGTGCCCCAATAGTGTTTAAGAACATAGCCTATAGTCTGACTGACTGATTTATTCAAAATTTTATAAATGTAATATATTATTTTTATAAATTAATAAAATAAATACTATATATTATTCAACTAAAAATATTATTTTCATAGTTTTATAAATTAATAATATAAATACTAAAGGCTTCAAAATATTATTAACCATAATAAAATGAGTTAAAATAGTCTATTCTAGATGTAGCAAAAACAGAAACTGAAGCACCCAATGTTGTTCAAGACTCCAGCTTATAGTCCTATAGACTGACTGACTGACTGAATGACTGATTTAAGCAAAATAATAATAAAAATTCACTATTTCAATAAATTAATTAAATAACTATTTCAATTAATTTCATATTAACCCATTAACGCATACTGTCCTTTTTTAAGGACAGCAATAAAAAGTTTTTTTTATAATAGTTATTTTGATTATATTTATTATCTTTGCAACTAATCCAGTCCTATATAAACTGAAGTCTATGTTTAAAAAAATTTTGTGATTTGAAATTGATAGATTATTTCGATATTCTGATTTTTCAAGGCGATAGCTAAATTTTTTGTGTTTTTGTCATGGCTCATGAAAAAAAGTTAGTTATAATTTTATTTAATGTCTACTATTCGTAATGTATAATATTATTTTATCGTTATTCATTCTTACATCTTATTTTAAAATAAATTTCATTTTACATGTAATATTATTTCCAAAAACTGTGTTTTATTGAGTGTCCTTTTTTAAGGACACTATGCAGTAATACTGATGGTAAAAACAATTATTTTTAGATTCGCTCTTCATGAAGTTCTTAGTATTTTGGAAGATGACAATGATTTCTCTTCAGCAGATACAGTTCTAATAGTTTAAACGACAAATCAAAATTTGAAAACATGTCTTCCTTCACATTGTTTAATTAATTTTGTTATGTAACAGTCATCAAGTTGATAACTATACAGTATAGCTAGTTTGTGTCCATGGTCGCTTTGTTCGCAGTAAATCCTGCGGTTTGCTAAAGGAGCAAACCTGAAAGCATAATTATAGCCTATACTCATTCTTTCAGGCAATCAATCAATCAATCAAATAACTTTCTATAGCGCTCCACCCTCAAATTCAAGAGGCTATGTTCCTTTGGCAAATCGCAGGATGTATTGCGAACAAAGCGACCATGGACACAATCTAGCTGTAGGCAATGCTATAACTGTCAACAGATTTGAATAATTATTAAGATATTTTCATTGCAAAGACAAAGAGAAAATTAATAAGTTAGGCAGAATGGCCAAAGTGCGTCCATTATTTGATGCTATGAATGAAAGATTTCACAAGTTTTAGCCCAAAGAATGTCATTTGGCAATTGATGAATCAATCGTGCCATATTATTGGAGGCATTCGTCAAAAGAACTTATCAGAGGGAAACCTATAAGGTTTGGGAATACAGTTTGGCGTCTAAATAATAGGCTTGGTTATTTGGTAAACCCATATCAAGGAGCATCAGAAGAGGGCAACAGCGATTTAGGCCTTGGTGGATCGGTGGTATCCAAACTAATAAGATCATTTTATTAGTCAAATTGGAGATGGGCAAAAAAGATGCAAGCAATGTGGAAAGAAAGTGCAAACGAAATGCCCTAAATTTAATGTAGCTTTACATTTTGAGTGCTTCAGCATCTACCACGAATCGTGATTACCGTCAGTAGCAATTCATAGTGTCCTTTTTTAAGGACATTTTTTATTTTCATCATAACTTTTTTTGTATAAAATATTTCAGAATAATTTTTTGATTTTATTTTTTAGAATAAGTTTTTCAATAAAATGTAAAAAAATTATTTAATTCCTTTGAGTCATGCGTTAATGGGTTAAGAAGAGTCGTTCAGAAGACAGTATGTCCTTCAACTGCAGAGCTCATCTGCCTGGTGAATTAGGTAGCCAGTGGGTGCTTGCAAGATTTGCACTGGTGCTCAATCTGAGGTCCTAGCACTTCTTCTTCTAGATTATTATGTCTTCTATTTTATATTTCCTAAGTTGGCTACAAAATATTTAAAATAATTAATTAGTCTTTTCTTAGTATTTGATAATTATAATTTTTTATAAACATTATTTTACATTCATTGAAATTAATTAAATGACATAAAAGTTAATTAAATTATATAAAAAGTTAATTAAATTATATAAAAAGTTTATTAAATTATATGAAAACTTAATAAAACAATGTAAAAAATAATATAACAAGTTAATAAAATAATATAACAAGTTAATAAAATTATGTAAAATGCACTTATTCCTCCAGTGGGTGCTTGCAAGCTTTGCACTGGAGCTCAATCTAACACCCTAACACTTCTTCCTCCAGATTATTTATCTTTTTTATGTGATATTTACTACACTTGCTACAAAATATTTAAAATAATTAATTAGTCTTATATAAAAAGCACTTCTTCCTCCAGTGGGAGCTTGCAAGCTTTGCATTAGTGCTCAATCTGAAGCCCTAGCACTTTTTCCTCCAGATTATTCATGTCTTCTATTTGATATTTCTCAATTAATTAGTCTCTTAATTGTATATGTTAATTAAAAAATTTTCTAACTTTTTTTTATACATTCATTAAAATTAATAAAATTATATAAAAGCACTACTTTCCAATTATTCTTTTCTTCCTTGGAGCTCTAACCACATTTCACATACAACTCCGAAAGTTTCATGTCTTCTATTTGATATTTATTAATTAATTAGTCTCTCCTCAGTATTTGTTAATTTAAAATATTTCTAACAATTATTTACATTCATTAAAATTAATAAAATTATATAAAAAGCACTTCTTAATCCCGATTATTCTTTTCCTACTGGGAGCTCTAACCACATTTCTCATAAAAATCTGAAAGTTTCATGTCTTCTATTTGATATTTCTAACATAAGCTAAAAATAAGAAACAAACACAAACAATTCAAATTTATTCAAATGCTATTTCGAGATTGAACGAAAAAAATATAGCAAACATTAGATAAAAGTATTAAATTTTATTCTTAAAGTCTCAAGGATCACGTATTAATCACGTATTTTTTCTTGAAAAGTAATTTTTTGAAGATTTTTATCCGGAGGACTTTTTATCCGGAGGGCTTTTTATCCGGAGGACTTTTTATCCGGAGGACTTTTTATCCGGAGGACTTTTTATCCGGAGGACTTTTTATCCGGAGGACTTTTTATCCGAGGACTTTTTATCCGAGGACTTTTTATCCGGAGGACCTTTTATCCGTTTACCCAGATGAAGAACTAGAATACTTCATGTCACAAAACCATATTACACTTAATAGAATACTGAAGAAAAACTAGAAAAAATATAAGGTTTTAATATGTTATTAACTAGGTTTCCAAAATAAGTGGAAAATAAGTGTAAATTAATCCAAAAGTGCCTATGAGAGGATCTTTCCCAGATTTATAACTGAATGTCATGAGGTCATCAATATTGAATAGGGTGACAAGTACCAAGCGGGCAACTATTGACCAGTGACATAAATTTGAATTTACATGGACCTCGTCTCATTTAGAACCCTGGGAAAGGGGATCAGACCCTTAAATAAACTATAATTTTTTTGAAAACAGTCATTTAAGATGTTGATTATATCAATTTCTTATTTTGAAAAGCTTTTGACAAAGGTCATTAATATATAAAACAATTCACGATTGTCAAATCGCAAGAACTGAAATCGTTAAAATGGGTACTATCAAATATATATTACTATATGTATATGGGTACTATCAACAATTCTAAATATTGCAATCAACCACCCGTGGTACATTACTCAAGTTTGAATGAAGCCATGTATCAAGTTGATTTAGGTAACAGTTTGTGAATTAATCTTACAAAAACAATTTTAAAACAGAAAATTCATTCTTTGTATGGACTTGAAGGCCATTATTTAGTTTCTAAACTTATGCAATATGACGTAATATTCACTAAAATAAATTTTTCATCTGTTAAAAGCCGTTCGATAGAACTTTCATTCTCCATTCCTGGCAGACAATGCCTTACGTAAATATTTGCAGATGATAAACATAAGTACAATTGCTTATTTTTCAAAAAAACTTTTTTGAAAAGTTCATTGTTTCAGCGGCCTTTGTAACTTCCTATTGTTAAAATCCTCCGATATTTCGGCGAAAGTTTTCATTATAAAGATATCCATTATTGTGGGAAAAAAATAATAATATAGAATTTTATTTTCATATTTATTTCTTCACGTGGTGCATTTGAAAAATTGATATTTCCAAGGAAACGACTCATTGTTTGGAGTGCTGGAATCCAGGTGAAACAGGATGACTACAGAGAGGTGGTGATGAGGGAAAGTGCGGGTGCAAAGATGCCACTGCTACAACACCACCAACAAGTGACACACGAACCACACTATATCATATAGTCTAAATGTGTATTTGTGAAAAATACAACGAAACAATACAACGAAACAATACAACAATACAATACAACGAAACAATACAACAATACAATACAACGATGCAATACAACGATACAATACATCGATACAATAAAAAGATACAATACAATGATACAATACAACGATACAATACAATGATACTAACAGCATGAACGTGGCGTAAACCCGGACTAGCTTTAAGACCACTTTGTGAAGGCATTCTCTTGTAAGATTCCCAATGAGTTGTCTCAATGCTGTTGCCTACGAAATGGAAGAATTTCAACTTGACTTTAAAATTCTTTTTCCAAAATTCTATTTTTACCAATTCCTTGATTATTTAGATTCGGACATAAGCGAATCAACTATTCAGTCGAATACAACTATAAATATTGTGAAATGCATAAAAACATAGATACATATTTTCATTATTTCTTCTTTTTGCATAAAGTTTCGTTTCGAAATTTGAATCAATAAACATTTAAAAAAAAAACGAAGATTTAAAAAAAGCTGATTGGAGTACAATTTAATTTGAACTGGTGCAACGAAAACAGGTTTTGTATTCGACCCAACCGTAAAAATTCGACTGTCAATAAAAAAGTTGCTGAATACAGTACTGAGATGAAATGATTTCCAAAAGAAGAATTGAAAAGTTTACCAAACAATCTTCTGATCCCCTTGCTACCTGTCTTTTCTTCTATAGGAAGAAATTGAACTTGGAAAGAGTTAAGTTTTTTGGAAAATTGATTGAGACATTTAAACATGAGTTAGAGAAAGTGAAACTGTCTGTTTGACACATTAGAAAAAATGTATTGTCACAATTTTGTCTTTGTGTGTTTGTGTGTGTGTGTGTGTGTGTGTGTGTGTGTTTGTGTGTGTGTGTGTGTGTGTGTGTATGTGTGTGTGTGTGTGTGTGTGTGTGTGTGTGTGTGTGTGTGTGTGTGTGTGTGTGTGTGTGTGTGTGTGTGTGTGTGTGTGTGTGTGTGTGTGTGTGTGTGTGTGTGTGTGTGTGTGTGTGTGTGTGTGTATGTGTGTGAGGTGTATATGAATTAGTAGGATAGAAGTTGAATGTGTAAGGCAGCTTAGAGTCCCCACATATATAAATGTCACTAATTAGTGATTTTTAAAGGTAATCAATGGACAAAAAAACAGATTTCATTTAATAAATGTCTTCATGTTGCTCAAGTTGCTTTTGGATCCAAGGTAGAGAGGTGAGAACTAGTTAGACTTCAATTGTTAACATTTCCATTCACTCAGAAATTTTTATGTTTCTGATCGCTTCATAGTTAACGTGTTTATGAGTGAGGTGAAAGAGGCCGCGTTTATCTTGATTATGTGTCGGCATTGTCCTACTGTCCCATTAACCATGTACTCTTGTATAACAAATAGGAAATAACACTCGTTATAAACGTTAACATCTTATGGATTCTAGTTCTTTCTCATAAGCGCTTTTAACCATTATTAACTGCACCAGAGTTATTTACACAAACCCATACATACGCATACACACACATACACAAACACACACACACACAAACACACACACACACAAACACACACACACAAACACACACACACACACACACACACAAACACACACACACACACACACACAGCCATACATTGTAAAGAAAAAGCTTTCAGGTACTTTTGCAACACATTGTGAATGTGCGAGGTCGCATGCAGGTTCCTCTGAGTGCATTCATAAGCTCCAGGTCTCTAGAAAATAATGAGGCACGTGACGCTATAGAAACTTTCATAAGAAACAACTGCAACTAACTTACAGCAGCCACTATCAATGCAGGGTAACAAACCACATTCTTATTTATTTATTTATTTATTAAGGGGTCCCAGAACAAAATTCAAATGAAAATTTGCATTCTTAGCAAAATATTTGGTTTTGAGAACGTCAAGTAACTTTGAATCTCCACATTTCTTTCCAATCTATTTTCATTCTAAAGCAGGGATTTCAAACTGCATCTAAAAAACCACTACATTTGAATTAAAAAATAGTGCAATTAAACTGTCCGCAAAAACTACAGCAAATAGCTTCACTTGGTGTATTCAGTACACTCCATCAACATTTTTCTATCTATCTAAACCATACCACTTAATACATTACAACGACGAGTATTATTTAGTTAGCGTAAACCTAAACGAGCTTCATAATATTCCACCCAAGGATGAACTGATCAAATCGATATTCAAAGAAACCGGCCACCCTCCACTCCATTCCAATTAGTCTTTCTACTTATCCATCATAACCAGCCAAGCAACGCCATTCTCTCTGATTAGTGCCTTATTCAATGCAAACATCTGTTTTCTCCAAAATCGCGTGTCCTTTAAACCCTCTCTAGCGCAATTAGGATGTTATACTCCTGACAGAACCATTGTTTATGCTTAGGATACTTAAAGAATCATCCCTTTTTATCCAATGAACTTAAAAAACGTTTAAAAACCACCATACTTCTCTTCTTTTTAAGACATTGTCAACTACTCAGATCATTAAGGTATAAGATAGTCGCTCATGAGAAACGGAGACATTGATCGTCTACACAGCGTCGTGAGAAATTACATAAGAAATCAAAGAGAGGCCAGACAATGCCTCAAACAACCAGATCTCGTGATGAGGCATCGCCACCGTCTTTCATTCCGTTCTTTCGACGAAAGGGCCTAGAACCCAATCGCTTGCAGTCTTTAGAAAAGGTCTTTTATTGAGTGATCATGTTTTGATAGGTGTTTTATCCCATTTCAGAACGTCACAAATTCAAGAAACTTTATAATCAAATATCTATGAATTCCTACTTTTTACCTTATTTCAAAATTGTTAATTCTTTTCTAGAATGAAATTTGGATTTAGGGTTAGGATAATAATTTATAGCGAGGAAAGATAGTGGATGTGGACGAATACTTGTGGAGTATAGATGATAATGGGTGAATGAAAAATGTTTGTATATTTTCCGAATTCTCTTTCTATTTCGTTTTTAAACTGTAATATATGGGATTGAAGTTTGTATCCGAAAAATGAATGATTTTATGTGCGTGCATTTGTATTTATGTACGTGTGGTTGAAAAGTAGTTTACTAACAACTACCCAATCACCCCAAACACCCTGTCATGAAACGCCGTCTATCCTCCCATTTCAAATGCAACATCCTCTCAGCTTCCGAAACATTCCATCCAGCCTCAACCACGCCATCCTTTTGTGCTTTTCTGTCGGCAAAACAAAAGTTACGGGCGGCGCCTAAATGTTTGACGCTCTTGTCAATCAAAATGTAAATAAGATTGATGCAATGGCAATTCATTGTAATGTTGAATGACATGGCTTATATAAGAATGCGTTCTCGTAAAGAGGGGCTTTAAGTTGTTGTCTTGTTGAGGTTTGTTTGAATAAAAGAAGGTGAATGGATGAAGCAATGGTGGGGTGTAAAATTGTGGTAGAAAAATGGAAAAAGTGGTTCAAGAGGCTTGAAAGGTTAATAAAAAAGAGAAAAAAAAGTTTTTTGAAGGATTAGTAGAAAGTGTTGGAAAGAGAAGTGGAGGAAGAGAAGGGTTGGAGACTTGTTGGTTGACCGGACATCCAATGACTGATGAGTGCTTAGATCCGATGTAATAGTCTAGCACCATCGGAAATTGGATTTAAGGCCAGCCTTTCACTTCTTAAAATGAAATTGAACTGATGTTAATTTAACTTCCAAATCTTCATTTTGAATCTAAAAATAAAAAATAAAGAAAAAAATAAGCAAAAGCGTTAGTGGGCTTTTGAGGTTACGGAGTGCGGAAAGAAAGCTGGAACCTTATTGATGTGGTGAAAAAGACGACATATTCATAAAAAGTATGTATTTCCTTGGATACCAGTTCAAAAAAGTCTTTTTTATTTGGAAGTCTTTTAAAATGAATAATAATATTTTTATTTATTAAATAAGCTTTTAAATAATGATTGAAATTAATTCAGTTTAGTAATTATCCAAACTGAAACCCAAAGACATTCTGGATAATAGGGTACTAAATAAGCCATGAATTAAGGTAACGAGGTGTCGGCGGATTTTATGAACTAATGAGAGGTCGTCACAGAGTGCCGCATTATTGGCCTTCTTATGCAAATACTTACCGTAAATGTCATAAAAGTGTCTGATACTGCTACTCAATCATCCATGATTTATTGTCCTTTTAAACGTAGTGCCGGGCTTCAAAGAAGCTTCGAGAAATTTTGATATATTTATAGTTTGAGTAGTCTCTTTTGGTCGTAGAAATATTTTTTCTATTTTATTTCTCTCTCTCATATTTTTATTAACACCTACGAAGAGAACTTACAACTCAAATGTATCAAATAATGAAAAGGATAATTGTGCAAGGGGGAAAATCGACACACGGGAGAGTAAGGGCAATACAGGGTCTTGAGGAATCGACGGATACATGTTCTCAAGAATCAGTGGAAAGAATCCAATAACCTTGTTTTTACTTTATTTTCAATATACATCTCACCACCATTCTGGTTTAAATTATGATGCATTTCATTATTTCTTACTCTATTATGAACACTGTCAGACGCGTTGAGTTCATTTATTCTCCATTATAGCTCTGCAATACTGAATAGGCATTAGCAGCCATCATGCTGTGTTGTTGACTTTTCCTATTTTGTTGTTACAGGTTCTACAGTAAGGCATCATTCTCTTGCTTATAAGAACACATCAAGCAGTCCGAGATATCCACCACGTTCTGGAAAAAGTATGTTTCATTTAAAAGTTTTTCTCGTCTGCATGGTTTAATCACGGCGATCAGGTGATTGAAATTTAAGTTAACCACAAGATCGATTTTCACTGTTTGATTTGTTGCATCATTTAACATTTCCATATCTTTATTAGTAAAATTAGGCTTGTTTCATTTATTTCAGACTTCAAAAAAAACAATAATAATAATGATAATTATTATTATATTATTTGTTATAAAATATATATTTAAAGGTCAACAGACTTGCGTGGTTTTCAACTCCCTAAACTAAACTAAACTAATAAAAACATTTTCTTTCAACCATCATCACCGTTATCAAACCCTTAATCGAAAAAAATATTTTTTAAACTGTAAATATGGTAAGAAGAATGTGGAAGGAAGGGAGAGAGCAAATAATGACGCATCATGGTGAGGATTTTTGGTTCTGAAACTTACTCGAAGCGTTAAGTTAACGGAGTCAATTTGGGCTGGTTTTGGATCAATCAACAGCAACACCGTGTTCTGCTGCCTACTTAAAAAAACATGTCTTCTGTATAGAGGTCTAATCGTTAAAGACCAGTCCTTGGAGGGGTGAAAATTTGCGAAGACTTGAATTAATAATAATAAATATCTAGTTTATAAATGTTTTTTTTTTGACATTTTTTTATTCAAATTGAAAATGTAAAACTTTAGAAATTTATATCTAAAATCCATTAAATAAAAGGTATTTTTGGTTAGCGGCTGTCATTTTGGCAGCCGCTCAAATAAATTTGTGGAATAAACGGTTTTGGGTATAATATATTAAAATTTTAGAATCTAAAGTCTAAATAAAAATTAAATTTAATTAATTAGAATGTTTTTAGTGCAAATGTTGGTTGTTTTGAATCTGTCGAGAATGGCCGCTGCAGACCAAGATGGCCGCAGGGAATCAAAGCGCTCAAGGAGAAAGGATAAAGGAGAAAGCTTTCCATAGCAGCAGCAGTACCAGCGTTGGCAAAGACTTCTCCTTCACCCTCTTTCGCAGCCTCGGCACCAGTGGCAAGACAGAAAATTGAGAAGAATGATGATTGTGTTTTGAGGATGATGTGGTAATGATTGTGCTGTGGTATGAGTGTTGGTATTGTGGTGATGAAAGAATTTTTTATTTATGGTGATAGTGATTTTTTTGGCGGTGATTGTCATGGTGGGGTGGGTGAGGTTGGATTATTGAGGTTGATCGTGTGTTTATATATATATTTTAATTTATATATATAAATATATTGGTAATGGTCTAAAAACCGTTTTATTTAACAAATTTATTTGAAGAGCGCCTTTGTTCACTTAGTAAAGGGCGCTATACAAATCATTAGTGATTGATTGATTGATTGATTGAACAACCTATAACTAGAACCACTTGCTAAATTGGAATTGCTAAATGTTCCCCCTGGTACTTTGACATAAAAAGTGCTTCTACACTTGAGGTTGTTTTCAATTGTATTTTATTGTATTATAAAGCTTCAACAGCTGAAAATTTGTATTTCAACGATCCTAAATAGCTTCTCAGGCAATGGGAAGGATAGAATTTTCTTTCAAGCGAAAATTTTTTTTATTGAATGACTTAACGTTTTTATGAAAAATATTTGGATTTTTTCAATAAAATTTAATAAAAAAATTATTTATTTATTAACTCTATATTGCGAAAGTTTAATACCTGTTTACCTTACCCGACGTTCAATCTTTATTTTTTCAGTTATGTGACCTAACTTATGTTACGACTGTTTTATATTTATAATTTACATAAATTTCATCATTAAATGTCTAGCATTATAATGCTTTGTTCGATTGAATACTTTTAACTTCTAATTTCACGTTTGTGGCATTCAGCCTTCGTTCTTAAAATGTTTTCCAGACAAAAATAGTTTTCCAATAATTATTATAATTTAAATCACAAATTATGAAAAAAATTAATGATGTCTAAGTTCTAATAATATTTATTATCTCATGTACAACACCATTTATCAGCTGTAAAAACTTCCTCAAAACTATGATATGCTGTGACGATGGGGAATATGGTGAGAATTTTTAGATTCATATTTAGATATTCAAATAAATAAAATAATTCATACTCTTTTTATTAAAAAACTTTCAAAAACTTCACAGACTCCAAGAGTAACAAAAGGCGTTTCTCTGACCAATTGAGTGGAGGCACCACTGCAGGCACTCCTGCTTCAACGGCTGACTGGTCGAGCATGTCGAGGGCGAGCAGTGTCAACTCCATCAATGCCGTCTCGTGCTCCTCTTCTGCCCCTGACTCCGGTATGTCTGTGTGTGTGCTTGTCATGTGGTGTGTTTGTTATGCGGTTTGTATGTGTGTTTGTCATATGGTGTGTCTGTGTGTTTTTCATGCTGTGTGTCTGTGTTCTTGGCATTAGGGAATGCAATTCGTGATCAATGGATATTGATTAATATAATTTTCAAATTTTTGCATTGATTCATGATTATGGGAATGATGGTTATATGGGTTATGATTGTGGTGATGATGATGATAGCTCAAAAGTTTGAGAAAATTAAATTTATTCTTAGCGATACTTTTTGTCATAAAGATGATGAAGACAGTGACGCGGCAGTACTTTCGTGCAGTCTGAAGGAGAGGAAGAGGGAGGCGCATACACAAGCTGAACAGCTGAGGAGGGATGCTATCAAGGTGCTGTATGCATCAATGATGCATGCATGGAAGAGTATATGCATGAATGTATGAATGAATGATGCATGCATGGTTGGTTGGTTCAATGAATTTGTGCAAGGATGGATAAATAGGTGCGTAGATAAGCTTATAGATGAATGGATGCATGAATTTTTTAATGAATGCATGCATGGATGAATAAACATATATATTATTCTTATAAACTACAGAAGGGCTATGAAGACCTGCAAGCGGTCAATCCGATGACTTGCAACAACCCGCCATCCAAGAAACCCAGCAAGGCTACCATTCTTCAGAAATGTTAGCCTCTCCCACACCAATGCGCTTCAGCGGCGTGCCCAGGGGCTATATAAAACCGAAAATTATTATTTTTATTATTACTACTATTATTATTATTATTGTTATTTTGAATCCATTAGTTCTTCTTCCAAACCAAAACCACCAACAACACCGCCATTTTCTTTCTTTCCACCACTTTTTTTCTCAACCCATCCCAACCCATCCCATCCCAACCCATCCCAACCCTTCTTGCACCACCCTCTTCCGCAGCACTCGCCTACATCCAGTACTCGGAACAACAGCAGTTGAAGGATCAGGAGGTGAGGGACGCCCTCAATAAGGAGGTCACAGCGCTGCACATCATCAAGAAGTGCGCTTGACATACTTTTCGAATATTTCCGATTTTCGGATTTTGATGAAATATTTTTCTTTTGTAAGCTCACATTTAGTGTTTTTTTGGCGCATTTAAATTTTATAATGATGATGATGATGATGGTGATGGTGGTGGTGTTGATGATGATGATAAGGATGAGGGTGAAGACAATGGTTATGATAATGATAAGGATGATGAATCTCATCACTCATCCCTGTACTTTTCTTCCTTGCCACAGGAGCTTGGAGAAGATGGTGAGGGACTGCCAGGACAGTGACCATGCATCCCCCAACCAGCTCTCAAACAAGGACAAGTTTAATGTGGTGGGTGTTTGGAGGGTGTTGGTGGTGGGTGGGTTGAGTGTGGAGGGGGGTTGTTGGTGGGTTGGTGATGGGCGGTGTATAGTAGGTTAATTTGAATTACCCTTCCCGTTCTTATTCACTTAAATTTCCTTGACTGCTGATCCATCTATCACCATCACCCACTATTTCATCTTCACCTACTCACCGATACAAACTATTAACTTCTCACCCATTCACTCACTCAAACACAAACCATTCTCAATCCACTTTTCACTCTCCACCCCCTCTCTCCATCCCACCACAAACCACCACCATGCAGTTTCAGCAACTCATCGACTCCCTCTTCTCCTCGTTCGATACGTCGGTGGACACTTCATCCTTCGAGCAGACGTCCAACTGCGTGTTCGCATGGCTGGAAAACTACTGCGCTCCCATGGTCTTTACTTGGCTTTTTATCGTTTACATTACAATTAATTTAATAAAGTTAATAAATTAAATAAAGTTGTTGTATTAGCAAATGTTAATATTGATAGAATAAATGGATTTTCAATGAATTGAAATCAATAAATAATATTTGGAAAGGTATACTAAAATAAGAAAAATAAAAAGTCTTCTAACTTTTGGGGTGTTTTATATCACTGTTTGCATAGCGAGTTAAATTGCCATTACCATGTGTATGAAAAATTAATTTATTTATTTATTTAAGCCTATTTTAATTTAATTAATTTTTAAAAAATTTATTATTATGATTATGATTGTAATGTTTTGATAGGTGCTCAAGGATCTCGTCAACAACATCATAACGAGCAACGACCTGAAAAAAACACATGAGTTTTCGGATGAACAATAATAATAATAATAATATTTTTGTTGATAATAAAATAATAATTGTATTATTGACAATTTTTATATCACAAAATAATGATACTGATGAATAAAACAATGACTTATAAAACTTGTATAATAAAAGTTTGAAGGAACAGTTTAACATAATATGGAATAATATAACATTATGATGACCACATCTTCCATCATATTGGCATGTCTCCAGAATCCTCCATGTGTCATTCTTTTCCAGCTTCAATAAACATCTTTCCAGTCTTTTTTTTTTCTATTTCCTATTGAAGAATTCTATAGGTTTTTAATCTTTTCAACTTCTGCCTACAAACCCCGTAAAAGAGTATTCATTAGTTTTTAAAGAGAAAGCAATATATTTTGTGATGATAATTCTGATGATGGTGTTTATGATGTTGATGGGGATAATGATTAAGTTTGGATGATGATGATGATGATGATGACGTTCAACCTTTAATAACGGAGAAGGGCTCTAGATCAAATGCCATTAATACCGCTTGACACACAAAAGTGCCGATCGTTTCATTATGGATTTGCTCAAGTGCTTTGTTATAGAACTATTATTGGAGTAATAATAATAATAATATAAGAATAAAAAAAATAATATGTTTTATTATATATAATGAATGTGAAATTATTTGTTTTTGTTGTTGAAAGAATGCAAACAGTTCGGAAATGATATTGATTTGATTGAAAGTATATTACTTTTTTTAAAAGTATATTGATATTCTGAAAATAAAAATTGCATAGATTTATGTTAGATAATTGAGCTTGTTTTAACTATTCCAGAATGGTTTCTTCTCGTTTGTAATGGCGAACTGACAAGACCATTGGCGAATTGGGGAGCGGGGATGGCTTAGTTGGTAGACGTCGGACTTGCAACTTAAAGGTTGCCAGTTCGAATCCTTGGAAGCAACCGTGAACTATCATATACCTAGTGTATATGATGCGGTGTTTGCGACATATGCATTGAGAGATGTGTACGTCGTGTGGAGTGGCGCCTTGGCGCATAAGAACCATGGTTCTCAGAACCATTGTAACATGGCATGCGTCTGTCAGGCTGTGAATAGTATAGACCAAAAAAAAAAAAATAATAATAAATAATAATCTTTTGTTTTTTTGAATGCGCAGACGCTTTTGTTTGAGTCATGTAATCTGATGATGATGATGATGGGCACAATAATTGAAACTAAGTAATTTTTTGATCAATTTATTTCTCTTAAACTCCTAGCAAGAGTGTCAAACAATCAATCAATCAATCACTAATAATTTGTATAGCGCCCTTTACTAAGTGAACAAAAGCGCTCAGCCATCACGTCCCAAACAAGTACGTCTTCAGGCCTCGACGGAAAGTTATGAGTGACTTAGTTGAAGTTAAAGAAGAAGGTAAAGAATTCCATAAAAGAGGACCACAGTAAGAAAAAGAACGTTTAGCAAAAGAGTGTTTAACTTGAAAACGAAAAGGACGATTAAAGGTGGATGATCTTAGACCAGATTTAGGGGGTTGTTTAATTAGATTTTAAAGATAAATTGGAGCATTACAGTTATGAATTTTAAACATATTTAGGCATATTTTAAAAGTCACTCTAGATCTCAAAGGTAGCCAATGTAACAAACGAAGATAAGGAGAAATGTGAGAAAACTTAGGAGCACGAACACACTTTAAAAATTATCTGGAATCTTAGCCTTTGGATGAAATTTAGCCAATTTATTGTAGAATGCTTTTGAATGAAAAAAAAATGCCATATGAATATATTTTTTAAGTTAAAAAACAGTGAGTAAATGCCTTCACGCAAGGTTGTTTCATTTTAAAGAAAAAACTCTTCAATTACTGCCTACTCTGTGAAATGTTGACCCCTATAATATATTAAAACTTTTTTCACTTCTAATATAAGTCTTCTATGCATAAATGATCCCTTACCAGGACCCGTGCCAAGACGAGTGGGTGGAATTTAGTTGATTGCTTGCTCCTAGGCATGGCAACATCGATCGCGTGTAAATAGTTGGCTTGTTGTTGGTGCTGGCAATATTTGCCGTTGTCATAGCCACGTCCAGAAACACTGCGAAGCAGCCTGCGTGTTTTTTTTGGAATGGTCTGACGTGAGAGGGACCTAACAAAGCTTTGTAAAGATTAATGGGAAACTTTTTCATTCAAAGTCGAAGTAGTTATATTCCAGCCCAGAAGAATTTAGGATAAATTATTTAAACAATTTTTAAATATTTAGTCAAGGCTAGAAAGAAATCAAGTCGTGCTAGAAAACAAATTAGAAAAATGTCCTAAATAGGAATTTTGTGAATTTAATGAAAAATAGAATAAAATTCAATGAATTTAATAAAAAATAAGGATAGAAAAGAATCTAAGGGGAAAATTCTAATTTTCAATTAAGAATAGGTTGTTTTTATTTGAATATTAGAAATTTTTCTTAGCGCTTATGGAGAGGTTGATTAATTCAAAAAATAAAGTCGGAAAAAGAAATATAAATATCTATTATTATTATTTGAATGATATTTTAGAAATCACTTTTGCAGAGATAAACAGTCGAAGGAAAAGAGAAAGTAGAAATATGAGAATATATAGGTTTCAAATGTGTATTGTTAAGTGATAGTGCAAAGTTTTCTATATAGAAATATAATATTTTCATATATATACATTATTATTTGTATAAATACCTGATTTTGCGATGAATGTCTTACATTAGGTTTAAGCACCACGGAAAAAAGTGGCTTAACGATTATACGAAGAGGACCAGTCTCTTGACGGCCACTGCTGACCTAGGACCTTACTAAGAGTCAATATCAAAAGTTCAAATAATCTTAAACAAAAAATAAAAACATTTTAAACAAAATATCTTTGATTTAGTAGCGTCTTTGGAACTCAGAGGAAACTGTGAGAACACAAGCTAAATCACAAAATGAAGAGTTCTACTACAGCACTTGCCACGTTCTTCGTCACAGCCCTACTTTGCCTCTCAGGTTAAACTTTGAATCTTTTTAATGGTTTTTCTGCTTTTGAATGAAGATATGTTTTTGATGATTACTTGAACGTTCACTCATTAAATAGTTTCAAAAAAGAAAGTTGATAACATCACTCTTTTTGGAAGATTAAAAACATTTTTGAAAAATAGTATAATTTTGCGAGAATGTTGAATATTATTATTCAAATTTAAAAAACGTGTCTTTGAACCAAAAAGTAATAAAATCATTTGAAATTGGGAGAAATAGGACAATGCGAATAAATGAAATATTTAAAATGTTCAAAAACTAAGTTTGAGTTCAAATTTTAAAAAAGAAAATCAAAATATGAAAATCAGCCTGATAAGAAGACAGCTTAAAAAATGTGATTATTAAAAACAAACATCAATTGAAAAAAACATTAAATGATTAAAATAATGTAAAACAAAGGAATTACAGATGGCAGTACAACTACAGCTATTAGTACACTTGAAGCTACAACTGAAACTACTACAACAACCACTACTGAAACTACAACTACTACTACCACTGAAACTACTACCACTGAAACTACAACTGAAACTAATACTATGACTACTACTACTACTACTGAAACTACCACTGAAACTACTACTGAAACTACTACTGAAACTACTACTGAAACTACTACTGAAACTACTACTGAAACTACTACTGAAACTACTACTGAAACTACTACTACAACTACTACTGAAACTACTACTGAAACTACTACTGAAACTAATACTGAAACTACTACTGAAACTACAACTGAAACAACAACTGAAACTACTAGTGAAACTACTACTGAAACTAATACTGAAACTACTACTGAAACTACAACTGAAACAACAACTGAAACTACAAGTGAAACTACAAATGAAACTACTACTGAAACTACTACTGAAACTACTACTGAAACTACTACTAAAACTACTACTGAAACTACTACTGAAACTACTACTGAAACTACTACTGAAACTACAACTGAAACTACTACTTCAACTACCACTACAACTACTACTGAAACTACTACTATGACTACTACTGAAGCTACTACTGAAACTACTACTGAAACTACTACTACAACTACTACTGAAACTACTACTATGACTACCACTACAATTACTACTGAAACTACCACTGAAACTACTACTGAAACTACTACTGAAACTACTACTACAACTACTGATAAAACTACTTTTACAACTACCACTGAAACTACTACTGAAACTACTACTACAACTACCACTACAACAACTACTGAAACTACTACTATGACTACTACTACTACAACTACCACTACAACTACTACTATAACTACCACTACAACTACTACTGAAACTACTACTGAAACTACTACTGAAACTACTACTGAAACTACTACTGAAACTACTACTGAAACTACTACTGAAACTACTACTGAAACTACTACTGAAACTACTACTGAAACTACTACTGAAACTACTACTGAAACTACTACTGAAACTACTACTGAAACTACTACTGAAACTACTACTGAAACTACTACTGAAACTACTACTGAAACTACTACTGAAACTACTACTGAAACTACTACTGAAACTACTACTGAAACTACTACTGAAACTACAACTGAAACTACTACTTCAACTACCCCTACAACTACTACTGAAACTACTACTATGACTACTACTGAAGCTAGTACTGAAACTACTACTGAAACTACTACTACAACTACCACTACAACTACTACTGAAACTACTACTGAAACTACTACTATGACTACTACTACTACTACCACTTCCACTACAACTACTACTACAACTACCACTTCAACTACTACTGAAACTACTACTGAAACTACAACTACTACTGAAACAACTACTACTACAACTACCACTACAACTACTACTGAAACTACTACTGAAACTACTACTACAACTACCACTACAACTACTACTGAAACTACTACTGAAACAACTACTTTGACTACTACTACTACAACTACCACTACAGCTACTACTACAACTACCACTGAAACTACTACTGAAACTACTACTGAAACTACTACTGAAACTACTACTGAAACTACTACTGAAACAACTACTATGACTACTACTACTACAACTACCACTACAACTACTACTGAAACTACTACTGAAACTACTACTACAACTACCACTACAACTACTACTGAAACTACTACTGAAACTACTACTTTGACTACTACTACTACTACAACTACCACTACAACTACTACTACATCTTCCACTGAAACTATTACTGAAACTACTACTGAAACTACTACTGAAACTACTACTGAAACTACTACTGAAACTACTACTGAAACTACTACTGAAACTACTACTGAAACTACTACTATGACTACTACTACTACAACTACCACTACAACTACTACTGAAACTACTACTACTACAACTACCACTACAACTACTACTGAAACTACTACTGAAACTACTACTGAAACTACAAGTACTAATGAAACTACTACTACAACAACTACCACTACAACTACTACTGAAACTACTACTGAAACTACTACTATGACTACTACTACTACAACTACCACTACAACTACTATTGAAACTACTACTATGACTACTACTACTACAACTACCACTACAACTACTACTGAAACTACTACTGAAACTACTACTGAAACTACTACTGAAACTACTACTGAAACTACTACTGAAACTACTACTGAAACTACTACTGAAACTACTACTACTACAACTACCACTACAACTAGTACTGAAACTACTACTGAAACTACAACTACCACTACAACTACTACTGAAACTACTACTGAAACTACTACTGAAACTACAAGTACTACTGAAACTACTACTACTACAACTACCACTACAACTACCACTGAAACCACTACTGAAACTACTACTACAACTACCACTACAACTACTACTGAAACTACTACTGAAACTACTACTGAAACTACTACTGAAACTACTAATGAAACTACTACTGAAACTACTATTGAAACTACTACTACTACAACTACAACTACAACTACTACTGAAACTACAAGTACTACTGAAACTACAACTACTACTGAAACTACTACTACTACAACTACCACTACAACTACTACTGAAACTACTACTGAAACTACTACTGAAACTACTACTGAAACTACTAATGAAACTACTACTGAAACTACTACTGAAACTACTACTACTACAACTACAACTACAACTACTACTGAAACTACAACTACTACTGAAACTACAACTACTACTGAAACTACAACTACTACTGAAACTACTACTACTACAACTACCACTACAACTACTACTGAAACTACAACTACTACTGAAACTACAACTACTACTGAAACTACTACTACTACAACTACCACTAAAACTACTACTGAAACTACTACTGAAACTACTACTACAACTACCACTACAACTACTACTGAAACTACTACTGAAACTACTACTACAACTATCACTACAACTACTACTGAAACTACTACTACAACTACCACTGAATCTACCACTACAACTACTACTGAAACTACTACTATGACTACTACTACTACAACTACCACTACAACTACCACTGAAACTACCACTACAACTACTACTGAAACTACAACTGAAACTACTACTGAAACTACTTCAAAGACTACTACTACTACAACTACCACTACAACTATTACTGAATCTACTACTACTACAACTACCACTACAACTACTCATGAAACTAATACTGAAACTACTACTACAATTCACACTACAACTACTACTGAAACTACTACTGAAACTACTACTATGACTACTACTAATACAACTACCACTACAACTACTATTGAAACTACTACTATGACTATTACTACTACAACTACCACTACAACTACTACTGAAACTACTACTGAAACTACTACTGAAACTACTACTGAAACTACTACTGAAACTACTACTGAAACTACTACTGAAACTACTACTGAAACTACTACTGAAACTACTACTGAAACTACTACTGAAACTACTACTACTACAACTACCACTACAACTAGTACTGAAACTACTACTGAAACTACAACTACCACTACAACTACTACTGAAACTACTACTGAAACTACTACTGAAACTACTACTGAAACTACTACTGAAACTACAAGTACTACTGAAACTACAAGTACTACTGAAACTACTACTGAAACTACTACTGAAACTACTACTATGACTACTACTACTACAACTACCACTTCAACTACTACTGAAACTACTACTGAAACTACTACTGAAACTACTACTGAAACTACTACTGAAACTACTACTAAAACTACTACTACTACAACTACCACTACAACTACTACTGAAACTACAACTACTACTGAAACTACAACTACTACTAAAACTAATACTACTACAACTACCCCTACAACTACTACTGAAACTACAACTACTACTGAAACTACTACTACTACAACTACCACTAAAACTACTACTGAAACTACTACTACAACTACCACTGAATCTACCACTACAACTACTACTGAAACTACTACTATGACTACTACTATTACAACTACCACTACAACTACCACTAAAACTACTACTACAACTATCACTACAACTACTACTGAAACCACTACTGAAACTACTACTACAACTACCACTACAACTACTACTGAAACTACTACTGAAACTACCACTACAACTACTACTGAAACTACTACTGAAACTACCACTACAACTACTACTGAAACTACTACTGAAACTACTACTATGACTACTATTACTACAACTACCACTGAATCTACCACTACAACTACTACTGAAACTACTACTATGACTACTACTAATACAACTACCACTACAACTACCATTGAAACTACCACTACAACTACCATTGAAACTACCACTACTACTACAACTACCACTACAACTACCACTACAACTACTACTGAAACTATAACTACTACTGAAACTACAACTGAAACTACTACTGAAACTACTACTGAAACTACTACTGAAACTACTACTGAAACTACTACTGAAACTACAACTGAAACTACTACTTCAACTACCACTTCAACTACTACTGAAACTACTACTATGACTACTACTGAAGCTACTACTGAAACTACTACTGAAACTACCACTACAACTACTACTGAAACTACTACTGAAACTACTACTATGACTACTATTACTACAACTACCACTGAATCTACCACTACAACTACTACTGAAACTACTACTATGACTACTACTACTACAACTACCACTACAACTACCACTGAAACTACCACTACTACTACTACTACAACTACCACTACAACTACCACTACAACTACTACTGAAACTACAACTACTACTGAAACTACAACTGAAACTACTACTGAAACTACTACTGAAACTACTACTGAAACTACTACTACAACTACCACTACAACTACTACTGAAACTACTACTGAAACTACTACTGAAACTACAACTACTACTAAAACTACTACTACTACAACTACCACTACAACTACTACTGAAACTACTACTGAAACTACTACTATGACTACTACTACTGAAACTACCACTACAACTACTATTGAAACTACTACTGAAACTACTACTACAACTACCACTACAATTACTACTGAAACCACTACTGAAACTACTACTACAACTACCACTACAACTACTACTGAAACTACTACTGAAACTACTACTATGACTACTACTACTACAACTACCACTACAACTACCACTGAAACTACAACTGAAACTACTACTGAAACTACAACTGAAACTATTTCTATGACTACTACTACTACAACTACCACTACAACTACTACTGAAACTACTACTACTACAACTACCACTACAACTACTACTGAAACTACTACTACTACAACTACCACTACAACTACTACTGAAACTACTACTACTACAACTACCACTACAACTACTACTGAAACTACTACTGAAACTACTACCGAAACTATTTCTGAAACTACTACTACTACAACTACCACTACAACTACTACTGAAACTACTACTGAAACTACTACTATGACTATTACTACTACAATTACTACTACAACTACTACTGAAACTACTACTGAAACTACTACTACAACTACCACTACAACTACTACTGAAACTACTACTGAAACTACTACTACAACTACCACTACAACTACTACTGAAACTACTACTGAAACTACTACTACAACTGTCACTGAATCTACCACTACAACTACTTCTGAAACTACAACTGAAACTACTACTGAAACTACTACTATGACTACTACTACTACAACTACCACTACAACTACCACTGAAACTACCACTACAACTACTTCTGAAACTACAACTGAAACTACTACTGATACTACTACTGAAACTACTACTGAAACTACTACTGAAACTACTACTACAACTACCACTACAACTACTACAGAAACTACTACTGAAACTACTACTACTACAACAACCACAACAACTACTACTGAAACTACTACTGAAACTACTACTACAACTACCACTACAATTACTACTGAAACCACTACTGAAACTACTACTACAACTACTACTACAACTACTACTGAAACTACTACTGAAACTACTACTATGACTACTACTACTACAACTACCACTACAACTACCACTGAAACTAAAACTGAAACTACTACTGAAACTACAACTACTACTAAAACTACTCTTACTACAACTACCACTACAACTACTATTGAAACTACTACTGAAACTACTACTACAACTACCACTACAATTACTACTGAAACCACTACTGAAACTACTACTACAACTACTACTACAACTACTACTGAAACTACTACTGAAACTACTACTATGACTACTACTACTACAACTACCACTACAACTACCACTGAAACTACAACTGAAACTACTACTGAAACTACAACTGAAACTACTTCTATGACTACTACTACTACAACTACCACTACAACTACTACTGAAACTACTACTACTACAACTACCACTACAACTACTACTGAAACTACTACTGAAACTACTACTATGACTACTACTACTACAACTACCACTACAACTACCACTGAAACTACAACTGAAACTACTACTGAAACTACAACTGAAACTACTTCTATGACTACTACCACTACAACTACCACTACAACTACTACTGAAACTACTACTACTACAACTACCACTACAACTACTACTGAAACTACTACTACTTCAACTACCACTACAACTACTACTGAAACTACTACTATGACTACTACTACTACAACTACCACTACAACTACTACTGAAACTACTACTACTACAACTACCACTACAACTACTACTGAAACTACTACTGAAACTACTACTGAAACTATTACTGAAACTACTACTACTACAACTACCACTACAACTACTACTGAAACTACTACTGAAACTACTACTATGACTATTACTACTACAATTACTACTACAACTACTACTGAAACTACTACTGAAACTACTACTGAAACTACTACTACAACTACCACTACAACTACTACTGAAACTACTACTGAAACTACTACTACAACTACCACTACAACTACTACTGAAACTACTACTGAAACTACTACTACAACTACCACTGAATCTACCACTACAACTACTTCTGAAACTACAACTGAAACTACTACTGAAACTACTACTATGACTACTACTACTACAACTACCACTACAACTACCACTAAAACTACCACTACAACTACTTCTGAAACTACAACTGAAACTACAACTAAAACTACTACTGAAACTACAACTGAAACTACTTCTATGACTACTACTACTACAACTACCACTACAACTACTACTGAAACTACTACTACTACAACTACCACTACAACTACTACTGAAACTACTACTACTACAACTACCACTACAACTACTACTGAAACTACTACTGAAACTACTACTGAAACTATTACTGAAACTACTACTACTACAACTACCACTACAACTACTACTGAAACTACTACTGAAACTACTACTATGACTATTACTACTACAATTACTACTACAACTACTACTGAAACTACTACTGAAACTACTACTGAAACTACTACTACAACTACCACTACAACTACTACTGAAACTACTACTGAAACTACTACTACAACTACCACTACAACTACTACTGAAACTACTACTGAAACTACTACTACAACTACCACTGAATCTACCACTACAACTACTTCTGAAACTACAACTGAAACTACTACTGAAACTACTACTATGACTACTACTACTACAACTACCACTACAACTACCACTAAAACTACCACTACAACTACTTCTGAAACTACAACTGAAACTACAACTAAAACTACTACTGAAACTACAACTGAAACTACTTCTATGACTACTACTACTACAACTACCACTACAACTACTACTGAAACTACTACTACTACAACTACCACTACAACTACTACTGAAACTACTACTACTACAACTACCACTACAACTACTACTGAAACTACTACTGAAACTACTACTGAAACTATTACTGAAACTACTACTACTACAACTACCACTACAACTACTACTGAAACTACTACTGAAACTACTACTATGACTATTACTACTACAATTACTACTACAACTACTACTGAAACTACTACTGAAACTACTACTGAAACTACTACTACAACTACCACTACAACTACTACTGAAACTACTACTGAAACTACTACTACAACTACCACTACAACTACTACTGAAACTACTACTGAAACTACTACTACAACTACCACTGAATCTACCACTACAACTACTTCTGAAACTACAACTGAAACTACTACTGAAACTACTACTATGACTACTACTACTACAACTACCACTACAACTACCACTAAAACTACCACTACAACTACTTCTGAAACTACAACTGAAACTACTACTGAAACTACTACTGAAACTACTACTGAAACTACTACTGAAACTACTACTACAACTACCACTACAACTACTACTGAAACTACTACTAAAACTACTACTACTACAACTACCACAACAACTACTACTGAAACTACTACTGAAACTACTACTGAAACTACTACTGAAACTACAACTACTACTAAAACTACTCTTACTACAACTACCACTACAACTACTATTGAAACTACTACGGAAACTACTACTACAACTACCACTACAATTACTACTGAAACCACTACTGAAACTACTACTATGACTACTACTACTACAACTACCACTACAACTACCACTGAAACTACAACTGAAACTACTACTGAAACTACAACTGAAACTACTTCTATGACTACTACTACTACAACTACCACTACAACTACTACTGAAACTACTACTACTACAACTACCACTACAACTACTACTGAAACTACTACTGAAACTACTACTATGACTACTACTACTACAACTACCACTACAACTACCACTGAAACTACAACTGAAACTACTACTGAAACTACAACTGAAACTACTTCTATGACTACTACTACTACAACTACCACTACAACTACTACTGAAACTACTACTACTACAACTACCACTACAACTACTACTGAAACTACTACTGAAACTACTACTATGACTATTACTACTACAATTACTACTACAACTACTACTGAAACTACTACTGAAACTACTACTGAAACTACTACTACAACTACCACTACAACTACTACTGAAACTACTACTGAAACTACTACTACAACTACCACTGAATCTACCACTACAACTACTACTGAAACTACTACTATGACTACTACTACTACAACTACCACTACAACTACCACTGAAACTACCACTACTACTACTACTACAACTACCACTACAACTACTACTATAACTACCACTGAAACTACTACTGAAACGACTACTGAAACTACTACTGAAACTACTACTGAAACTACTACTGAAACTACAACTACAACTACCACTACAACTACTACTGAAACTACTACTACTACAACTACTACTACAACTACTACTGAAACTACAACTACTACTGAAACCACTACTGAAACTACTACTACAACTACCACTACAACTACTACTGAAACTACTACTGAAACTACTACTGAAACTACTACTATGACTACTAATACTACAACTACCACTACAACTACCACTGAAACTACCACTACTACTACTACAACTACCACTACAACTACTACTATAACTACCACTGAAACTACTACTGAAACGACTACTGAAACTACTACTGAAACTACTACTGAAACTACTACTGAAACTACAACTACAACTACCACTACAACTACTACTGAAACTACTACTACTACAACTACTACTACAACTACTACTGAAACTACAACTACTACTGAAACCACTACTGAAACTACTACTACAACTACCACTACAACTACTACTGAAACTACTACTGAAACTACTACTGAAACTACTACTATGACTACTAATACTACAACTACCACTACAACTACTACTGAAACTACTACCACTACAACTACGACTGAAACGTTTACTGAAACTACTACTACAACTACTACTACTACAACTACCACTACAACTACCACTGAAACTACTCTAACTTTTTCTTTTTCTACCTCTCTATCCTCTAGTCTTTCGTCAACCGACAGCACCTCTTCAGGTAGACTTTCCATTCAAGTACGGCTTCTCTTCACTCACCGCAGTCATCGCTTTCACAGGATTCCATTCCAAATCTTTTGAATTTCAAGAATCACTCTTACATTAGATTACTCACCATTCCTCAAGTTAAGTCTGTATTTTTGTCACCTTTTAGACTAAATAAGAATGGCTTTTTGACGTTTTTTAAGTTTTCATATTGTACAAATTTTAAAAGTCTTTTATTCTTCTTATGCAGAGCAAGATTTTTTATGTTTTAATTCAGTTATCTTTCCAATTTTAATCATAATCCTTTCGAAGAAAAATTCAAAATGTAATATTTTTGTTGTTTTTAGTTTTCTTTCTCCTTCAAGATTCGATCTAGATGACTTTGGGTCTTATGAATACCGTTGTATGCGTGCTCACCTAGTGCTTCAACAGACTCAATAAACTCATTATTTTTTTAATATTTTTATGATTCACTTTGAAGATGTGTGATCATTATCAAGGTTGCCACTTGCTTGCTCCTCGCTTCTACTCAGATTGGCTTTCACCAGCTTTCAGTGAAAGAATATCAATCTATTCATGATTTAATCTTCCAACAAAACTCAGAAACTTCTTCTCCAACAAGTGCTACAACCGAGAAACCTACAGAAACCTCGACCTCTTCTGCAACTACCACTACAACTACCACATTAACTACTACAATTACTCCTACCCAAACTACTGTCACAACAGCAACAACAACTGCAATTACATCTAAAACCTCAACCACAACTACTACAACTACTAAACTTCCTATAATTGTTGTAATCACTACTACAACAACCACCACTACCAATGTGATTTGGCCAACAAATGCAGCAACAACTACCACAACGACAAGTAGAACATCATTGCTTTCTCTTGGCTTGTTCCAAAAAGCAAAAAAAAAAATCTTTCTTTTTGGAACGAAACTTATGTTTGACACAAATTTTATGAAAAAAGTCACATAGTTTTTGTTAAAAGTGTGTAGCTAGCGAACAGTTTGAATTTAATAAGTATTGAAAATCAAAACTTTTTCATCAAAGAAAAAGTTTTTTACTTTTGAAACCACGTTCAAAGACATGTTTTAAGTAAATGTGTTGATCTAACGTAGGCATAAACTTCTGTTTTTTATTTAAAGAACAATATAAATTTTTATTTTAAAGTTTTTTCTGTTAAATTGTTTTTAAATCCAAGCTTCCTATCTTCACTAATTCTTCATAAAATTCCTATCTCACTCTAGAACTTTCTTTAATGTTTCTTCTACCTTTGTCCCGTCACCAACCTATCATTCATTCCAGTGAGTCCATGCAGTGTGGAACAGGCAGGCAGATGTGCCCTCTTTGCCGTGTGCAAGTTCAGAAATGGCCAGCCGTACTGCCAGTGTCTCAGTGGGTTTTACGAAATTGGCGGCGTGTGCATAGGTTAGTGACTATTCAATAATTCTTACTTTATATTTTTAATCTAACATTAAATTAAATTTTGTTTGTTGTACCATTGAAACATATTTATTTTCTTAGATTTTACGTTTTCAAAGTTTAGTAAATACTAATCATTAAGCTAAGAAATGAAATTTAATTTTTTTTTATTCTATAACCCAAAAAATAAATTAACAAACAAAACAAACACCAGCAAAACCTCAACAAAACCAACAACAGATATAGATGAATGCGCAACAATGAGAGACAATTGCTACGACAACGCCGTCTGCGTCAACACTCCGGGCAGCTACATTTGCACCTGCCCGCCCGGCTACTTCGGAAACGGAGCTTTTTGCACTGGTTAGTGTAGAAAAAATCTTGAAATGCTTAAATGGGGTTTTTAAGAATACATAATATTTTTAGTTCAGTTTCTTCATTCATTTATAACTATAATTATAATTAGAATTATAATTATTCATTCTTTCCTTGCTTCAGCCTCTCAACTATTCAAAATCCCTTCTTGTTCCCCAAACCCCTTTTTCCACTCACAACTACCCTATTCTTTTCCACAAAGACATAGATGAGTGTAGTCAATCTGGCACTTCGGCATGTGACTCCAGAGCCAACGTCGGCATCTGCACCAATCTGCCTGGATCTTTCTCCTGCTCTTGCGCCCCTGGATACAAACTCGCCAACAACGACAAGACCTGCGTTGGTCAGTTGCTGCTGTTGGCGTTGTTGCAGTTTTTGTTTTTGTTGCATTTTTTGTTTCAGTTGTTGTTGGAAGTGGAAATCAATTGTTGTTGTTATTTGACGAATAGAAGATTTTTTACTTTTTTCGAAAGCATAAAGAGGTTTCGAGAATAGAACAATGTTTGTGAGTGTAAAAAAAATAATTTTCATTTGGAAATTGTGTAGAAAACCATACAATTATTAATTTATAGTAAATTTATGTTTTCCACTTATTTCACACACACACACACACACACACAGATATCAATGAATGCACTGAAGGCACTAGTGGATGTGAAGGGGTGTGCACAAATACAGCTGGTTCTTTCAAATGTTCCTGCCAGACTGGACTGAATCTACAGGCGGATGGAAAGACCTGCCAGCGTACGAAAATGATTAAAGTCTTGGAAACAATTGGGATACCCATATTATTTTTGTATTTATCAGTTAACTTTGAATGAATTAAGTTTTTCTCTCTGGTTATGTTGGCTGTAAAGTGTTTATTTAAAAAAGTATAAATTTGAAAATCGATTTTAAAATAGTTTTCCGTTTATTTTCTAACTTTTTATTATTATTTTAATTCTTTCTTATTTAGAGCCCACACCCACCTTGAACCCACATTTCTTTACAATCCAATCCAGCTTCCAAGTCATGCACCACTGGCAAAAAATGTTCCTACCTCTGCAGCAACATCAATTCTGTGGATACTTGCCTTTGCCAGACTGGCTTCCAGATGGATTCCAATGGGAACTGTATAGGTTAAAAGTTGGATTTTTCATGATTATATAAAGAAAACGCTCTTGTTTTCATAAAAAACGCTTTATAAACATATTTTTTGATTGATTTAGAATTAATCCATTAAAATAATGTTTTCTATTATATTATTTTTAATATTTAAAAAAAGTTAAAAGGATTATATCAATATTTTTTTTCCAAAAAATCATTTCACTGCAGACATTGACGAATGTGCAGCCTCCCCCCGTTGCGATCCCTCCCTCGGCATCTGTCTCAACACCTTGGGCTCGCATGTGTGCGCTTGCAATGAGGGTTACCTCCCAGGTCCCGACAATGAGTGCAAAGGTGAAGAAGGGTGTTTGGCTGGGAGTTTTATTAAGATTTAGGACTATATGTTAATATTATGTTGATATTTAATATCTCACCTTTCGACAAATTTTTTTTACAACCAAATCTTCAAGCACTTTTCACCCTAAAACTCATTCAGCACCAAAAATCATTTTACCCCAAAACTCACTCCGGTCCAAAGATCGTGATGGGGGCTGGACAATATGGACCAACTGGCTTCAATGCAACATGTCCTGTAACGGCGGTCACCGCTCCAGATTTCGCTTCTGTGAGAATCCCCTTCAGAAGGGCCTGGGACGGGCCTGCGTTGGCGCCGCTGAGCAAATCGAGACGTGCAACACGAACAGCTGTCCATGTGCGTGGGGAGAGGATGTGGAGGGGGTGTGGATTGGTTGGTCTTCAAGGAGGGGTTTCGAAGTATTTAAAATGTTTTTTGTTTTTTTAAAAGTTCCATTTAATTTTTTTCCCACGCAGTGACGGAAGACGAAAAGAACTTTGGATTTAGTTTCTTTATTGAAGGGTTGAATGGTGATGAAGTAAGTTTAAAGAACATTCAATTAGTATCTAATTATACTTTATCTAACTAGAATACAATTTATACTAAATGAAAATTTTTCAAACACACTTTACACACATACAGCCACACATACAAACTACACACTCACATACACAAACCCACACACAGTACTCGAGGATGGAGCCTCTGCTCTTCTCAATGCTAGCAAAGTCCATGAACGACTACTGCCTCGAGAGCAATGAAAACCTCAGAAAGTGCTGTTCCACCACGACTAACGTAATGTAAGAAAGCCAGATAATGTTTTTTTTTGCAAAATAAAAACTTTTTATTTGCGTTATATCTCTCAAACATCTACATCACCACATAACTTATTCTTCTGATTTAATTCGTTTTTTCATTTCTAATTTTGATCATTATTCCCCCCCTCTCCCATCATCTTCACTCATTCACTATTTTTCTATCCCACACTATCCACACATCAACACCTTTTCCTATTCAGACCAAACGTCAACACCACCCAACCACTGTTTTTGCGAGAAAACGTTTTGCGTGGAAATGGCTTTCCGAGAGTTCTGAACGAGAAACTCAGGGAATTGCTAGTGATCTTCAAGTTTCCTAAGGTGGAAAATTTATCGATTTTCATTTTGAATAGTTTTTCAAACATTTTAATGTTGAAAAATCTCAACAAAAATGAACTTTTGGGTACTTGAAGCTAGTTCTTCTATCCTAACACTCCCCATTTACTGTTCAACCCAAAGTCTAACCATCAACTTACTTCTTTCTATTTTTCACAATCTTCCAGAACAATCCCCTGTGTGGAGCATCCAGTAGCCGCAAGAAGAGAGCTGTTTTGGACAGCACGGATGCCGCCCTCAATCCTGCCACCGTCAATTACGCCATCACGGACCGCCAGTTAGTGTTTTGCTAAGCGTATTTTTAAATCTAAAATGGTTGGTGATAGTGTTTTCAATTTTTTAAATACTTTTCACGACATTTTCATAGAATGTACGTGGCTCAAAAAGTGATTGAAGGCTCTGTTCTTGCCACTTTCAACCAGACAAGAGAGGTCAAATTCTACAAGAAAGAGGTATTTCATGTTTCATTAATTATTTAAATGAAATTACTTTATTTATAAAGGCTAATGTTTTTGGTTAAGGTGATTTAATTATATTTCTAAATGCTAATATTTTTTTTGTTTAATGTGATTTTTTTTTCCGAAATTTTTATTTAAGTTTAAAAGGATTATTTTATAATATGCCATAATTCTCATAGGAATGGAAGTTTCCGCTCTGGGCTACAATCATTCTGGGCATTCTGGCTTGCCTTCTCTTCCTCCTCCTCCTCTTCCTCCTCATCTACTGCATCTACTTGCGTTGCTGCAAGAAGCAGAATAAGTTTGTGATATTTTTTTAACATTTCAAATTAATATTATTTTATATATTTTGAAAAATTAAAAAGTTTTGTTAGATTACATTTAATTTTATAAAATTCAGAGTTTGTTTATTTCTATTACCAGAATTGGATCTTCAAGGGATGATAAGAAGAAGGAAGAGATCATGATGAAGAATAGAAGAGAGAAAGAAGAGAAAAAGAAAGAAAAAGAAAGAAAGAAGAGAGAGGAAGAAGAACGTAGAAGGAGGGAAGAAGAGGAACGTAGAAGGAGGGAAGAAGAGGAACGTAGAAGGAGAGAAGAAGAGGAACGCAGACGTAGGAACAGAGACATCGAGAGTGGCACTTCAAGGGACCAGACGTCTGCAGGCCGCAACAGGACAGACAACAGAGTGGTGGAACAGCGCGCCCCCTACAACCCTCCTGTCATGGCAGACTTCGATGATGACCTTGACAACTCAACTCCCAGACCAACGTTCGAGCATGTGCTTGTAGCTGAAATAAATTAATTTCTATTTTGCATCTTTTCATCATCAGTTTATTTTTGAAAAATTCAAAAGTAAGAATAGTCACACGGCTCTTCTACTTCCACAGGAACAGATTCAACATTCCGGACAAAGTGAATCCGATCAATGTGAGAAGCGGCAGGATCGGCGATAGTAGCAGGGATTAATGCTGCAATTTGATAGAGCCATATAACTTTGCTGCCATGGTAGATAGTCCACCAGCATTTCAAACTTGTTGAATTGTTTAATCTACTTTGCTTTACCTGCATAATTTATTGAGTTTTAAAAGTATAAATAATAAAGTTTGCTTGCACATGTGATTAAAATTACTTAGACACTTCTTATTTGCTTCTAAAAACTAGTTATTATTTGATACAACATTCCATTTGAATTAAATATTTTATCAAAGTTAAATTTTTAATGCCAATTTGAAATTGTGATTTTTAAACTTGAAACAACACTACACTTTTTAGTAGATTTTACTTCAAATAAATAGTTCATTTGTTCTTTCTATTTAAATAAATAGTAAACTTTACATTTTTGAAAGTTAAAGAATGATAAAAATAGGGGAAAACAGTGAACAGTAATCAATTTCACAATCATCATCACTGCTATGACAAAATTGATCGTTGGGAAAAAATGAAAGAAGGACGTGACTATCATCCATCATTAGTTTCTGTTGCTAGCAGAGTTGAGAAGACTTTCACATTGTCCATCAAGATCTTTTTCTGACAGCCTCAACGAGGATTTTCTTTGTTTTTGTCCAAGTCGAGGAAGTAAGTTCTGCAAACTTGCCGTATATATGTACTTTAAATGTCTCTGCAATTGCTGAGTCTCTTAATTTCTTCAAATCAAATCTGTTGATGCTGCGCTTGCTGTTCATTTTCAAATTGATAGCGCTGAGAACTAAGTTGTGGTTGCTGCCAACGCCAATCTACCATACCCTCTGCGTAAAAAATTCCAACTTCAATGACAACCCCAATGAAAACAATATGATCTGGTTATAGAGGTTTAAGCCTGCGATTAGAATTTCTTAAGATATTCCCATTGTTGATGCTTGATTTGAATCTTTGTGGCATCATGATGAAATAAATCTGGCTCTATATTCAGAGAATGTCAAGTCTCTGTTCTGAATGGTTCGTGTAGATCAGAAAGTGGGCCAGAGATGGTTGATGGTTTTTCACAGTCGTCTATCATTGGTCTCTCCAGTTGTGCCGAATCGTGCTACAGTGTCTGCCCAGTCTTTGTAGTCATCAAGTCTTACTTCCGTGTTACATTCTCTTTACAGCATAAGTTTTTCAAATTTGAAGCATTGACAATAAAATGTTCGAACTAGATCTAGTTCTTCGTAGAATTTGTCTACCATTTCACATTCATAATCTGATGATGAGGCCCATGGGCGGCGATCCTGGGGGGGTTCTGGGGTCCGGATCCACTTTTCAATAAAAACATTTTAAAACTCTTGTTTTGATACGAGCACAATCGTCAAACATGACATAAAACAGAAAGTTTATATAATAATAGATTGTGAGTATGTGTAGTTGTAGTAATAGCTGTCTAAAACCAAACTATAATAATAATAATAAGAATAAAAACGAGCATAATTATAGTGGCGTATAACCCGAACGGGCTTCCAGGCCACTTAGGCTGCATATTTTCATTTGCGACTTTGGGTTACTAAGGCATTGGTTGCACTTGAACCTAGGACCTTTCATTATTGGTCAAAGCCTAGAGTCATTGCCGACTCAGCTACCCGTTCAACCAACTATTCTTTACTTACTTAAATATTCGTTTAAAAAAGGAAGTTTAAAATTTTTTTAAGGGAGGGGGGAGGGGAAGTCCGAAGTCCAGAACTCCCCCAGGATCGTCCATGCTGGTTTGGACCCCTCCAAGATTTGCAGTAGATCGCCGCCTCTTTCGCAGCCTCGGCACCAGTGGCAAGACAGAAAATTGAGAAGAATGATGATTGTGTTTTGTTGTTTTGATGATGATTGTGCTGTGGTATGAGTGTTGGTATCGTGGTGATGATTGAATTTTTATTTGTGGTGATAGTGATTTTTTGGCAGTGATTGTCATGGTGGTGTGGGTGAGGTTGGATTATTGAGGTTGATTGTTGTTTTTATATATATTTGAATTTATATATATACATATATTGGTAGTGGTCTAAAAACTGTTTTATTTAACAAATTTATTTGAAGAGCGCCTTTGTTCACTAAGTAAAGGGCGCTATACAAATCATTAGTGATTGATTGATTGATGGGGCCTAGGCCTATATGATGGGGATGTTGTGACGGCTTGCTGCAACACGGATGGGAAGTGGGATGAAGTTAATGATGCTAGTGATAATTTCTTTTAAAAAGGATAACAGTAAAATGTATTCTCAAATTTGTTTTCTATGCTACTTAATAATTTTAATTATAATTCTATTTATATTATCGCCCGAAAACTAAAAATTTAGTGTTTTGTAAAAATGAATAATTTAAGAGATATTGACGTTAAATGGTTTCCTTTGACAAGCGTAGAGGATGTAGTGAATTTATTTCGTGATCAGCTGACATCAGGTTTTGATCCTAACCTCACCCTGCTATCCATAGTCTTGGGTTTGGTGGAGCATTCATTGACAGTCAACAGACCTCTTGAGAAGAACCCCAGAGGAAGACCTGTTGACAAAATCAGTCTAGATGGAGTTGAAAAAAATGAAAGATCTAATCTACCCATCCCTCCTGTGCAGTTAGATGATGTGAGGGTGTTGTTTGAGGTGTTTGTCAAGCTGGTGATAGAGTTTGTGGATCTGAGAGGAGATCCTCCGAAATTTACGTCTGCAAAACTTCTCAAGAGAGTATCTGATCTTCTCTGGACCAATTTGACAAAAACTTTTTATAAAGATAAAGGACATTTGCAATTTCTCTACACACTTTTCAAAGGTTCAACCAGTATTCAAATTCAAGCTCAAAGTATTATTAAAATAAAAAATATTTTTCACATTTTGTAAACTATAATGAAAAAATGCATTGACTTCTTTGAAACTCAGAACAAAAGATGGATTGTTTTGGAATGGCGTTTGGTGTCTTGTCGGCTTGTCAGGTACTGGGTCTGGACGATGTGCACCTTTCAGTGTCAGAGGATCACGTGTGGGCAGTACACGGAGAGGCTGGCTGCACCACTTCAGAAATCACTTGGCATGGTTTGAATTAAATGGACATTTAAATAGTTTGTCACTTTTTTAGTTTTTAATGCTTAGCTATTGTACATGAAAATGTTTAAATCACTATTTTCACTTTCATCCATACACATACTCACCACAAACAATCAACACAAAAACCATATCACGCAGGGAAAGGAACTGAGGACAGAAGGGGTCATCCTATCACCACCACAGCCCCTGAAAAGAGCTGGTTATATGGGCAGGGCATGGTGTGTGACAGGCAGATGGAGGTTGGTCTCTTAGTGGTCGCCATCAATCCAGTCGTCAACTCGGTCCTGGAGAGTGTCGAGATGGCTTCCATACAAAAGGTGGGTGTGCTTTGTGTGGTTCTCAGTTTTTTTTGCTTTATCGTTTTTTGGGTTTGATGGTGCGCTTGTATTTTTCATATTCTTGAGATTTATCAAAATGGTTTGATCCTACTCAAGAAATTTTATGTGTATGCTTCTATTATTTTTATTCATTTTATATAAAAACAAGGTAAAATCTTTTTTACTGATTTACATTATGTAATCAAGCTCAAATTTGTTTTCCTTTCTTCATATACTACCCAGAGGATTTTATGGATTCTGTATGACCTTGGACACCTCAAAAAGTAAATACTTTTCAAATTCCTTCTTTCACTCTATCCATCTTCCACCAATCATTTCATCCATTCACTTTATCCATCTTCCACCAATACTTTCATTCATTCACTCATTTCTCCTCCATACTCTCTCTCACTCATCCATCCATCCCATAGTTATCCAATGGCATTAGGAGTGTTGGCTGATCTAGAAGAGATTCTACCAAGCAATAGATTATCCCTAGATTATAATAACAACAATAATCATAATCATGAAAATAATAATAATATTGTTGTTGATAATGATAATAATAAAAATAATATTAATGATAATAATATTACTAATAATACTACAAATAATACTGAAACGAAAATGGATGATTACACTACGAATACACAATCTCATAATACTGCCAATACAAGTTCCATCAGTACTCTCAAAACAACAAAAACTACTACTACTACCACGTCTACTACTACTACTACTACTACTACTTCTACTACTACTACTACTACGTCTACTAGTCAAGACATCATCACTAATACTTCTCTCTGCACTAGCCAAAAAATCATTCCCAACAACAAAAATAAAAATAAAAACTCCGTAAAACGACCATCTTCTCTAACGTAATTATCATTTTGAAAACTCAATAATTTATTATAATTATTATTATTATCTACATCATAAAAACCCACAATTAATTTTCAAATTAAACCACCCACAAAAATAATAATTACAATTAGTTATAAAGAACCCAATTAAATTAAACACCAAATTAATTAAATCACCATGCAATTAACCACACACACACACACACACACACACACACACACACACACACACACACACACACACACACACACACACACCAGACTACACAAAGAAGCGGTAGAATGTTCTAGAAGGGTCTACGACGACCTTCTTATCTACCCTCACACCTACCTCGGCAACCACCACTACCGCTGGAGGAGGTATAAGGAGGCGTTGAGGAGCTGGGCCGATGCTGCACAAGTGGCGAGTAGGTATGTGGTTATGGTGGTTGGTGGTGGGGGGTTTGGTGGTGATGATGATGATCTGTGGTGGTGGGGGGGGGGGGGGGAAGGGTGGTGCTGCTGGTTATGGGTGGTTGTTGTGGTGGGAGGGTATGCGGTGGTGGTGTTGGTTGTGGGAAGGGTGGTTGTGGTTGGGAGGTAGTGAGGGTGGTGTTGGTTGTGGTAGTGGTTGTTGTTGGAAAAGGAGTGTTAGTGTTGTGGTGGATTGTAGTTGTGGTGATGACGGCTGGTAAGGTATTGTTTTCCTACACCTAACTCACCACACACACACTGTCCATGAAGCTACCACACAAACACCGTTATTCAACTGCCATTCAAACAACACCACCACCAAAAACTACAAACAACACTACCACCACCACCACAAACTACAAACAACACCACCACCACTACAAACTACAAACAACACCACAAGCACTTCTCCACCAACAGGTACAACTACAACAGGGAGGACGATGAGATATACAGAGAGTTCCACGAGATAGCCAACGAAATCATTCCTAATGTATTTAGAGCTTGCTGTGCTGATATCACTACTACTACTACTAGTACCACCACTACTACTACTACAAACACCTCCACTACATCTCTTCAAAATAGAAAATCTAAAAAAAGAAAATCAAAATCGAAAAAGATTGACGAAGGAAGCGGCACTGAATCGATTGAGACCAAGTCCGATTCAACGACAATGACCGAGCAACTGGCGGCAAGATCGCCATCGACAACATCAACCACATCACCAGCAACACCATCTCACCGCTCAACCATCGCTGGCGACCGCTCGAAGCTTTCGATGCTGTTGCAGGACAGTGAGTGTTACGCGGATATTCTTCGCTTTTTCGATGGAATCTGCGAGTGGGAGGAGGGCAGTTGCATGCCTGTACTGCACATCATCTGGGCCAACAACATGACGTTTGTCGTCTCTAAATTCTCAACACTCGCTAGGTGTCGCCTTAAAATTTTCACTAAGCCAGAAGAGATGGAAGAGGATGTGAGGAGGGATTCGAAGGTGGGTGTTTCAGGAGGAGGAGGAGGAGGAGGAGGAGGAGGTGGTGGTGTTGATGGTGGAGTGGGAAGGAAGGGAAAGGAGGATGTTGGAAGGGGTGGAAGGAATAAAGAAAAGAGTAAGGTCGCGTCTGATTCGGAGGAGAAAGAAGAAAAGGATGGATCGAATGAAGAAGTACCTGATGGTTCTGTCGTTCCTTCGAAAAGGAATGAAGAAGAAAAGGTGGGCCAAAAAAGAAAGAAATGTGACTCGGAAAATGAAACAGATGGTGATAGTAATGATGCCGATCATATTGATATAAGTGTTGAAAAAGCACCAACAAAATCTAAAATAGAGACGGGCAGCGATACAAACAGTGCAAGAAACAGACAGACACGTCTGCTTTTGCGTAGTGAGAAGATGGTGTCGATGAAAGATCTTTTGACCAGTGACAAACTCAATACATCCGCCATTAAACTCCTGCTTACGGCGCAGTCGCAGGTGAACTACAAGTCGACCACACACCACTTCAGCAAGCCCAGCAAGGAAGCTGCTGGTGCCCAAGGCGTTGGTGCTACCAGTAGGAACAGTGGTGCTACTAGAAATAATAGTAGTAGTGGTGGCGCTGGTGGGAGTGGTGGTGGGTGTAGTAGTACTAGGAGTAGTAGTAGTGGTGGTGGTGGCAAGGGTGGAGATTGTGGTGCAAGTGTCTTGAGCACTGACAGCCAGCCTCCTCGCAAAAGATCAAGAGTCAGCGAAAAGTAAAGTTAAGATTTTGTTGAAACATATAACAAATAAGACTTCTTAATTTTGATTGGATTGTGAACTTTAATTTATTTATTGTTGATAAAAAAATATTTCTCTGGAATCAAAGACATTTTTCTCTGAAATCAAAGAAGTGTCTTCTCTGAGATCAAAGAATTTTTTCCCTTAAACTCAGTTTCAGCTCTTTTCTCGTGTAGATTTGATTTGGTTGCGGTTTTATTGCTTGGTAAGTTATTAATGATTCTTTAAATTGTTAATATCGGCTTTTTTGAAGCAGAAAAATCGACTTGATGATACATTTCATGGTATTGACTTGTTCACAAATATAACCAAAAATGTTTTTATTTCTTGGATGAGAACATGAATTTTAATTTAATATTCATGCGTATATAACGTCAAAGCTTTCAGAGTATATAACGCAAAATATATGTAATAAAATTAATTTCTAAATTAATTTTTATTTTGCGTATTTATTACACAGCTTCCCTCAAGAGCTTCTCTTTTTGCTCGGAAATCGCCTTCGCTTCCATCAGAATTCCTGCTGCTCCTTTCTTCGTCAACCTGCGTGCATTTGAGATTAATTTTGAAAAAATAAAGCTCTTGTAAAACCGTATATATTTTGAAATATTTATAACTATGATCGTGGCCATTATTCTCTTTTGATTATAGAAGGGCCCAATGTTACTTTAACAATTGTTGTTAAATGAATTACTTCTCAGCCAAAGAGATTCCTAGTTGAAATGCTGCTTCTTGGTGTTTCCACGCCACGTCACTCACCATTACACATGTCAACTGTGGTAGTAGTAAATTTTGTAAGAATAGTCATTTAGCCTAAATTATTTAGGTTATAGAAATAGTCGTTATAGAGGTAATAGCATTTCAAGGGCATGGAAAAGCATAACAGAAAAAAATACTAAAATAGTAGTTCCAAATCGACAAAAAAATATAGTCGAACTCTAATTGAAACAAAATCTATTTATTCCTTAATCTTTCATTTCCCCTTAATTGTTCCAAAACCTCAAACGTACATGCTTAGTGGGCTTGGTGGAGTCTTCATAAACATGCGAGGGGCCAGTGAAGCCCTCCAATGTACACGAAAGACTTTCTTCAAAACTTGTTTTCCCGTCATGACTGTACACTCCGCCTCTCAATGTCAACTGCTCCCCCTCAAGTTTGCTCAAAACCGCCACTGGCACGCTGTAGCCACACCCCTGTACGGGACCGTTTTAGAATGATGGTGCTGGTGAGCTGGTGAATCGACAAGTTAATGAGTGTTCGGAAGTTTGAAGATGATTTGGATAAAAAGGTTAACGTAGTTTAATACTGATCCAATTTTAATGAATTTAAATTGTAAAATTATCTAAATTGTTCCCCAAAAAATTATTTTAATACACGCTGATGGCGTATTATACTTTGTGTTTTACGGTCATTAAAAATTTACAATAATACATTCTTTGAAAATATTTCTAATATTTGAAATAAATAAATAAATTATTTCTAGGCTCTCACAAGTTTCTTGAGAAATGAGCGTTCTGAAAGACAGGCGAGGGCGGTGGGAGGGTGGTTGACGTGGGAGAGGAGCTGAAGGGTGTCCAGGTCATCCGACCTGCACTCCACACACATGGCGCCCTGTCCCACTGCGTACATCATGGTTTCCATCGGAAGTTTCTGTAGTTGATAAAAGTATTAAAATAGGTGAAATAAGGTTTTTTTAAATAGCTTAGAATGACTTTTTTTAAAATAATTTTAGCTGAATTATTTTTTCTTTAATACCTGGGCAATTCGACTGTGCCAGCCGAGCCTAGCAAGGCCTGCATGGGCTAGAACCATGGCATCATAGCCCTCCTTTTCGTCATCCAGCTTCGCCAAGCGGGTGTTGAGGTTGCCTCTCTGTGGAGGAAAGTTTAACACTTTTTACACTCTCTTTGCTGATTATTCTCAACTTGCCTTTAAAAACCACTAAAAATATAAACTTCTCATTACTTGATCATTCCACAACTTACAAACATACTAAAACTCAAAAATCTAACCGAACCACTCGCGTCTTTGCCACTACCGAATAAAAACCACCACATAACATAATAACCATCCCCAAACTTAAATTCCCTAAGCACTACCAAATCACCATGTCAATGATCTTCAGTTGTGGGTGCAGCTTACTCAGTTGAGCTGTTCTTCTCATTGAGCTTGTGCCTACCACACTGGAGGTGGTGATGATAGTAGTGATGGGGTGATGATCATAGTATTGATTGGTTGGTGTTTTCGACATTATTGGTCGTTGGGGTAGTATTAATTTGGTGCAGACAGGAGAATGTTATTAATAGTTTCTACATCAATATTATAACTAAATCAGGTTTTCAAAAAGCCTTTTAGAATACCTTGTCTGAAATAATTCAATACCAAATCATACAACGCCCTCTTCCACCGCATCATCATCATCATTATCATCATCTACTTAAATGACAGATGTTTTGACATCCGCTGTAGTGGGACAAAATCGACAATGTCGGTTTCCGCTGTAGGAGTCCCCCAAGGTTCAGTCCTTGGTCCTTTACTGTTCTCTTTGTACACTGGAGATTTGGAAAGAATAGCAGCTAGACATGAGCTCGCTTTTCATCAGTACGCTGATGACACCCAGATTTACGGTCATTGCATTAAAGGTCATCAGGCTGACCTGCAAGCAAGGGTGTCATCATGCATTGATGAAATTGCTGCTTGGATGGGTGCCAATCAACTGAAACTTAACTCCTGCAAAACTGAAGTTATCTGGCTCTCATCCCGTCGAAACTCTACTCACACTCCCAAAGATCCAGTTCGCATTTGTCAGAACGAGATAATTCCTTCCGATAGTGTCAGAAACCTAGGAGTTTATCTCGACAAAGACCTCACCATGACGACACACATCAACAAGATGACTCAACCCTGCTTTGCTTCTTTACGCCAAATACGATCCATCAGATGGTTATTGACCAAGGACTCACTGAGAACATTGGCTTCTGCTTTGGTTCTCAGTCGAATTGACTATGGCAATGTCATTCTTACTGGGTTGCCAATGACGCAGCTGCAGAAAATTCAGTCTATAATCAACACCACAGCTAGGCTCATAACAGGTGCTAGAAAGTATGATCACATCAGCCCTGTTCTCAAAGAGCTTCACTGGCTTCGTGTTGAAAATAGAATTGAATACAAAAACATCTTGTTAATGCACAAGTGTCTGTCTAATGAGTGCCCAGATTATTTGTCGAGTAGCATTGTCATGAGAGCAAGTCTTCCCCAGAGGGAAAGACTCAGGTCTGCTAGGTCAAGAGATGTAGTTGCACAGAGCTACAAACTCAAGTATGCAGGTGCAAGAAGCTTTTTTGTTGCAGCGCCGACTCTTTGGAATAGTCTTCCCAATAGACTCAAATCCCCGAGCTCGACCGCGACATTCAGCCGTTCCCTGAAAACGTACTTGTTCGACCGATAACAATAACTTACAAATTTACTGCTCATTTTTCATTAATCAATTTCTTGCTTCCCAATTTCATTCTTTTTTATATTTTTACAAATGGTCAATAATAATTGTAAATAATAATAATAATAATAATAAATAATAATAATAATATAATATAGATATTTACTTTTTTTTCTTAAATTTATTGTCATTATCATTTCAGTTTCAATCTTTAAAAAAAATTAAATATATATGTATATATGTGTGTGTATATATATGGATATATGTGTTTATATGTATGTGTATATGTATGTATATATATATATATATATATAAATGATTTTACTGTTAAATTTCAATACCTTACTTCTCCTATACTTTCCATTTATTCATCTATCATTAATATTATTATCAAATTTTCCATAACCAAGTGGTCTTGAAGCCCGTCCGGGTTTACGCCACGTTAATAATATTCGTCGTTGTATTGTATTGTATTGTATCATCATCCTCATCATCATCCTCATCATCATCATCATCATCATCATCATCATCATCATCATCATCATCATCATCATCATCGTCATCGTCATCATCATTATCATCATCATCATCATCATCATCATCATCATCATCATCATCATCATCATCATCATCATCCTTATCATTATCATAATAATGACGAGCTTCATTATAGTGGCGTATAACCCGAACGGGCTTCCAGGCCACTTAGGCTGCATATTTTCATTTGCGCCTTTGGGTTACTAAGGCATTGGTTGCACTTGAACCTAAGACCTTTCATTATTGGTCAAAGCCGAGAGTCGTTGTCGACTCAGCTACCCGTTCATCATCATCATCATCATCATCATCAGGAGAACCTTCCTGGGGGCAAGGTGTCTAGACTGGTTGCCGTGGAGCCCTGCTTGACGACCAATGCGTCACTACTGTCATTCCGCCTGCGTGGGAAAGAATAATGGTTGCACTGTGTAGTGGTGATGATAATTGTTTAGTAGCAGTAGTGGTAGTAGTAATAGTAGTAGTAGTAGTAGTAGTATTAGTAGTAGTAGTAGTAGTAGTAGTAGTAGTAGTAGTAGTAGTAGTAGTAGTAGTAGTAGTAGTAGTAGTAGTAGTAGTAGTAGTAGTAGTAGTAGTAGTAGTAGTAGTAGTAGTAGTAGTAGTAGTAGTAGTAGTAGTAGTAGTAGTAGTAGTAGTAGTAGTAGTAGTAGTAGTAGTAGTAGTAGTAGTAGTAGTAGTAGTAGTAGTAATACTACTAGTAGTAGTAGTAGTAGTAGTAGTATTAGTAGTAATAGTAGTAGTAGTAGTAGTAGTAGTAGTAGTAGTAGTAGTAGTAGTAGTAGTAGTAGTAATAGTAGTAGTAGTAGTAGTAGTAGTAGTAGTAGTAGTAGTAGTAGTAGTAGTAGTAGTAGTAGTAGTAGTAGTAGTAGTAGTAGTAGCAGCAGTAGTAGTAGTAGTAGTAGTAGTAGTAGTAGTAGTAGTAGTAGTAGTAGTAGTAGTAGTAGTCCCTCTAACGTGCAGATAGCGCCTATAACAAGGCCTGGTGCCAGTTCTGTGGGCACATCCTTGAGCGAGTGCACGATCATGTCCACTTCATTTTCCAACAGTGCCACTTCTACCCTCTTTATCAGTATCTTCTTTTCCCCTGACTGTTGTGGTGGAAAGATTTGTCATAGGTTGATTGGGACGCTTGAAATATATTTTTGAGATAATAGAAAATTTGTCTCTTCAAATTGAATTCACATGCAATTAAAACACGTTAGAAAAACTGTACAAGTAAACTTTAAGTTAAAATTAAAATTTAAACTCCCAGTAAAATTTGCTTTCGACTTTCATCCCAAAAATGGAGGCGGCAACAAATCCGTTAAAAAAGTTATTAATATCGAAATCTTTTTAGATTCAACGACCGGAGCTTACACACAAGCCATAGAAGCTTTCTCACCCGGCTAAAAATTCATAATAAGCGCTGATACGCACACGCCGATCTTTACTGCGCAGTTACTTGTATTACATCATTTTTGCGTGAGATGAATAGCTAAAACACAATATCTTTTTTGTCTTTACTGATCTGCAGTCTTGTAGGCGTTAATAAAAAACTAAACTTTTATTTAAAAGATCAAAGTGGTTATGGTTTTTAGTTTTTTATGTAACTGAAAATCCTATTATTAAATAAATTGGAACATAACCTTAAAAACATTTTTGAAGTCTACTTGGTTAAAAATTTGGAAAGCACGAACGAACAGCGCGAAAAATAAAAATATTGATAATCTTGAAAAAAAAATAATTTTGACTGTGAGAAACTGACATTTGAGGTTGGGTTTGAAGAAAAAACATCAGCCTAATAAATTAAGTTAAAAAATTTATTTTTTATAAAAATGTAAAAAAAAGATTTTACTAAAAAATTAATTCGCTTACTGTTAATTCCAATCAATTTTTTAAACATTTAAATTGAAATTTACAATTTCTAGAAAAAGAACAAGAAATCTAAGTAAATTTTTTTCACTTTGGAATAATATATTTTTAATTTTTATTAAATGTCATAATTCGTCTATGGCATTTTGTGGTTAATTCTGGAAATTTTCAAGACAAAATAAACCGAGTTGAAAACGAATATAAGATTCTTCACTGTTCAAAAAATCAAAATTAAATATGAAATAATATAAAAAAGTGACGAATAAATATAGAATCTGTTTAGAATATCTTAATGCGCCTGATTCAAGCGCATTTTATCATCTTTTGACAACTGATGCGCTCAATTTCAACATTTAAAATTATATAAACTTTGTAAAATATATTAACCTTTGGTAAAAACTTTTCCTGTACTCTTTCGTTGCTACTTGTGATTGAAACTGAATGAGGTTGGAAATTTATGAACAGATTTTAAGAAATTTAATCGATTAAATACAATTAAAAAAAAGGTTTATACATTTTCTACAACTTTCTAATAAAATCGGGATGGCTTAGATGGTTGACGTCGGACTTGTGACGCAAAGGTTGCCAGTTCGAATCCTTGACTTTCATACCATATAGTGTAAACTATGCGGTGTTTGCGACGTATGCATTTAAAGATGTGGACGTCGTGTGGAGTGGCGCCTCTGGCGCATAAAAACCATGGTTCTAATAACCATTGTAACATGACCTGCGTCTGTCAGGCTGTGAGTAATACAGACCATAAACTAAATAAATAAATTGACTTACCTATTTCAAACTTGATGCTGGGAAATGTTGTGCTTAAACAGTCAATGACCTTTTCTGTTTGAACCATGGCAAGCTGAAAAATATTATTTAATGAAAATAGGTTTAAATTGTTATAAAAGTGATCAGATAAAAACTATTAATGTAAAACCTGACTCTTCCTCGATCCAACTCTAACAACTCTTTGGTCACTAGACATTTTTGAATGTTTTTTTTCAAGTGTACGAAACCACAATATGTGCGAATTCGTAAAATACACGCTCTTTTATAGCACCCTTCAGGGTTGAAATCTGTTTAACTTCAAATTTTTATCTCTTTAATAAACCCTATAAATTATAATAAATTCATATACGGGTTGTAAAGAAGAAATATAGCATTTATAGTGTTTCAGTGAGTTTATTTATTGGTTTGTTTGAGTATCACTTGTCACATTTACAAATAGTTGTTGACTGAGACACTGCCTCTCTCTGGACCACGTGTGAGTGTGTGTGTTTCAAGGGCGACGATCTGCTGCATATCTTGGGGGGTCCTACCCAGCATGGGCGGTGATCATGGAGGGTTCCTGGAGTCAGGACCATTAAGGTCGACCCTTCACCACCAAAAAGGGGGGGGGGTTTGAACTCCAGAACCCCCTCATTATCACCGTCAATGTCACTTGTTACATGTAAAAATATTTGTCGACTTTGAGTTTTTAAGAAAATATAATGTACAAGTTCGTATAGAAAATTTTGAATTAATAATTTTTTGAAATATCAAACTTTGTATTCTAAGTTTTAAAATATATTTCGTCTGCTTCGTTAGACATCGAACGCGTCAAAATATATATTCGCAACTTATAAGTAATAAAAAAACATGTAAAACACAACTTGTAATTTTATTTTTTTTTGAAGAAAGTAAATTTGAGATATTTAATTTATAATTTTCATGAAAATGTTTTTATTTCGGCTGCTCTACTCCCAAACGAACCCACACAAGTAGCTGTCCATTAAAGACCGTTGTGTGCCGCGTCAGAGCTTATTTGGTGTCTTGTGAACATGCTGTTATTGATTGAGATGGAAAGGAGGTAAGGGGATGACCTTGCTGTTTAAAAACCCAAGAAAAGAGGCTGGGGGTTTTTATGTTGTTACGTGAGATGTTGTTGCTGTGGCGTGCTGTTGTGGTTGAATGATTACTTCCGCTATAAGCTCCTTGGGATAATTTTGTATTAAAAAAATAATTTAGCTAGCAGTTTTTCAAAACACTCATTGGAATCCACGTTAGTCTACTTTTTGTTAATAAATAGTTTCATAAAGGTCTTGTATGAAGATAAACCCATTCTATGGAACCAAATGAAACATACATGTTTTATTTCAAGTTCAAAGACTGTTATAATGTTTGACTTCGAATTTCCATTGATCTAATTTGTGAGTGTGTAAAAATTTAAATTTTGTAATTGTGAAAGAATTTTTATAATAGAATATTTTAAATTTTATTGGAATTCTTTGAAAATACTCTTTCATCTGACACCTGCAGACTGAAGTGAGTAGTTTTGATTTTTTATTGTTAACACAATCATAATAACCACCATCACAATAATAATAGTTTTAATAATAGTTCTCATAATTACCCACACCATCGTCTTCCTCATCATCACCTTCATCATTTATCATCATCAAAACCCTAATAATTAAATTAAATTATGATCACAGTTTTCTTCTTCTATAAACTATTAATTGTTTGTAAATAGTTAATATCTAGCTTTAAATGTCAATTTATATTAATCAATGTATCTATTATATTTTAAATTATGTACCAATGATACATAATAAATTGTATCATGTATCAATGATACATAATACATTGTATCATCCACGCTGTGAATGATACGGATTGCGTTTCGAGATTGTCACACTGTCTAAGTTCCCTCCGAACCTCTGTTTTCTATCGTAAACAGTATTTTTATCGTACTTTTCCCCGAGTGCTTTCGATAATACTTCATTTTGGATTATACTTTACCCAACTTGCAGACATATGGAACTTTCTATTGCGTCTAGGTTTCTCAAATTTGGTTTAAAAAAACTTCAACACATTAATGTCACACGTGGTGACAAGGTTGACGAAACTCTCGCAAATAAATATATTTTAGTAAGATAGCCTTTAAAAATGGAAATAATCTAAAAATCCGCATCATTTACAACCACCTAAAACGCCTGAAAGAGTTTTTATAAAGGGTAGACAAAAGTTATTTAACCGGTGTTCACTTTGGCAAGTGAACCACACCAACTATTGAAGTGTTCATTAGCTTGTTTTAACTTTGAGCGTTTATTGACTGGGCAATGCGTTTTAAAGAACTAAAGGTTTATTGATATTATTTACTTTAAAAAATTTGATTATTTTCTTAAAAATATATTCCAAAAAATTGCTTTAAATAAAGATGAACACAGTATAGAATTGAATTCGCCTTTTGTGTATATCTCAACTTTAAAACAAAAAACTTAATTTTTGAAGCTGCCTGTCTTTTATGATTTTGAGCAGTTACCAAGTAGAAATGAAAAGTTCTGCATCGGCAATGGTTTGGAACAGAGACAAGGTTATATCGTCTTTGTAGTTTCCTATGAAGGAGTCGATACCTGCCAGCCCAAACGTCTCAGATATATAAAATGTATTATAGTATACAACTAGTTTCACAACATTTTCAATGAACATTGTTCATGTCCAACATTCAATATGATCAAAATAACGAGTGAAGAATATTTCTACAAATTGTTGGAAATTTTCAAAAACCTACCAATGAAGTTACAACCAGATATAAGCCATGCAAAGTAAATGCTGTTTTACTTGTTTTTTGATGATGACAGCAGACATTCAAAAAGTCACTTTTCAGCCAAGTTTTGGATACTTTTCAGCTCTCGCGTCCGGGAATCTCCGATAGCTCACTTTAGTCTTTAGTCTCAAAAACGATATTTAAAAAAAGTAAAACATCGGAAAAAAGTTAACTATAATCTTAGAATTCTGTTAGACACTCAGAATAGATAAAAATTTATTTTTATATTTTATATAAGTCAAAAATCTATGATTGAGTTATGACCTTGTGATGACAAACATTGACAGTTTGTGCATGCAATTACTTTCCTTTCCATACAAAATAAGAAACAACTTATCATTTCTGATTTTATGTTTTCGTATTCAGCACATAAAAATTAATAAAAACTGACAAACTGTATTTCTGATACAAGACTTTTGTTAAAATTTGTTGCCCGGTGTTATAGTAAAGCCTTAAAGTTCATAGTGAATATACGTTTAATCATTGTTCATGCAGGGGCTATGGGAAGATATATATTGATGAAAACGCAATTATTTCCAATTAAGCTCAAGCCGGCCCATGGCTTCAAGTGTTGGAATGGGCGCTTGTTGTTGGGTGAACATTGGAATTCAATTAAAAGTCGTGGATTAGTAAGAACAAAATCTCGAAGAAATGACTTCAAACAACAACCCCATACATTTCAACCCTTTTGGAAAAAACTATAACAAAAATAACATCAACAATAATAACAACAACAATAACAGGGAACGCAACGAATATACCGAATACTCAAACGAAGGATTTGTCAACGATGTTCCGGTAGCTATTTGTTTTTTCAGCCAATAGATTAATTGAATATTGAATCCATTTGAGTAAATTA
>OX030966.1:4031475-4141475 GCA_943735955.1 Piscicola geometra | reverse complement strand
ATGGCATAGAAGACTCTGGCAAACTGCAATGGGAGTTGGTGCTGGTGCTCTTGCTGGCATGGATCGTTTGCTGGTTGTGCACGCTCAAGGGAATCAAGTCAGCAGGAAAGGTGGGCTGAAAGTCAATCTGTGCTTCCTCTCATCCTTCGAACATTTAACAAACTAAAATTTTTCTTCTTTTCAAAAAAAACACATTATTTCTCTCCATCCCTTCCCACTTATTTGTAGGTGGTATATTTCACGGCGCTCTTTCCTTACGTGGTATTGTTCATCTTTTTGGTCAGAGGGGCGACCTTGGATGGATCTCTAAAAGGCGTTTTATACTACATCAGGCCTGACTGGAACAGACTCGCTGACGCTAAAGTTAGACTTTTTTTCTTCTAATAAGTTATTTAAAACCATCTTTTGCTCTTGAAAATCTATTACACAATAAATAAATATAATTTATATATATATATAATGCAACTAAGCCGGGAGAATTTGACTGAACTCAAATCACATATACGACAACTAAGCTGAACCAACCTTACAACTCAAGTAAACAATTCACCATTTGCTTCATCTACATTACGTATCAATGATCAATAGAACCGTATGCCTAGGCAAATATTTTCTTCTCGATTTTATCTTTTTTTTAAAGTAGCATTTATTAATAAATTCTAGTTTTATACATTTATTCAAAGTCCTCAACTAAGCTTTATTTTACAAAATATTGTGTTTTAATACTGAATCGGGTCAGTATTGTGCGACTGTGAATGAAATTAACAATTAGAAAGAGCGGTCTAAATGTTTTGACTTTAAAAACCACCGCTATTTAATTCCTAAATAGATTTTTGTACTTTAAAAAATTGATTAAAACATTCATTAAGAGTGAAAAACACTTATCAATCTTGTTAATCAATACAGTATATTATTTATTCGCTACTAAACCATCTATCAATGAGCTACATTTGTAGGCTCTGCTTTAGAATAATTAGAATTTTATCTTAATGTTCCGTTACTTTCATTTTCAACGGTTGACTTTTCGAATAATTCAAAATAATAATAAAACAATTAAAACCAAAATTATGCATGCAAACACAGCTTGAAATGTTGAAGCGAATGAAATACTTCTTCACCCATAATGATTATTTAAACCCGTTATAAAAATAGGGGTTTGAGCTCTAAAAAATTACCTCAAAACTAACATAATAATTGAAGGTCAAGTACTCACATTTAATAAATATTTATAAGATTTATCCAGAAGAGGTTCTTGATGATTGAATAAGAAACAAAACCTTAATTTCTTTTTTTTAATCCATACAAAATCTACATACAAATCCTAGACATGATAGCTAACGTTGGTTCCTTCAAAATCAGGTGTGGGTTGATGCGGCAGGCCAAGTGTTTTTCTCGCTGAGTGTCGGCATGGGTGGTTTGATGACGTTCGCCAGCTACAACAAATTCAACAATAACATTTACAGGTGCTTGTTGTAATAGTCTACATACAAAAATGTGTATTAATAGTCTAAATACAAGATATTTTATTAATAGTCCAAATACAAGATTTTTTATTATTAAGTCCAAATACAAGATATTGTATTAATAGTCCAAATACAAGATATTGTATTAATAGTCCAATTACAAGATATTGTATTTATAGTCCAAATACAAGATATAGTTTCACGTGCTTCAATCAATACGCCACAGAGACACCCTCCTGGTGGTCGGGCTGGATGCAGTCACAAGCATATTGGCGGGCTTCGCTGTTTTCGCCATCATGGGCCACATGGCTTTCAAGCTCAACGTCGAGGTCGAACGCGTCGTCAAGTCAGGTTTGGTGGGGTTTTTGAATAATTTCGCAAAAAATATTATTCTACGTTATATAAAACTAGACTTACAAAAAAAACTCTTCAAAGTATGAGTATTAAAAACAATATGATTTAAATAATAAAATATTAAAATAAAAAATCAAATAGCAAGATAACCAAAAATCCAGAATATATCATGTTATACACGTATAATAACTTGAAACCACAAGGTCCAGGCTTGGCGTTCATAGTCTACCCAGAAGTGATGACGTACCTACCTCCCCCTCAACTCTGGGCCACCCTCTTTTTCCTCATGCTCCTCACTCTTGGAGTCGACACTCAAGTGAGTCTGAATGTCGGACTTGAATGAGTAAAACGATAATTTAAGACCCTGGTTAGCGAAATAACAACCTAAAGTGTTAATTTATTAACATATATTAAAGAAAATTTTGATAATGTCCTTAACATTAATAAAAAGTATGCCTCGTTTTTGAATTCAGAGAAAACATTGTTTCACATTTATAATTCTTTTTTAATTAAAGTATTGATAGTTTCCACCTTTTAAGACTAATCTCAACTCCTTGCACAACAATAGATGGCAAACATTGAAACCCTAATGACGGCCATAGTCGACTTCTACCCGGTCTTACGTCGTTGGAAACCCTTGGTATCTGCCTCTATCTGCTTCATCATGTTCTTACTGGGTCTCACGATGTGTTTAAGGGTGGGTGGGATATGGGGTTAGTAGGGTGTGACTGTTATTTGTGAAAGGCTTAGTGGTAAGTAAGAAGGCACAGGAATAGGGATAGAATGGATAGAATAGGATATATTATGAAAGAGGATGGTCTTTGGTTTGTGAAATGAATAAAATATTAGGGAAAAATCGGTAAATGTAACGGAGGTTGGTTATCAGACTAAATTGTGTTAAAATAATAAGACTTTGTTAAAAAATTAACTATTGATTGAGATGCAAATCTAAGCTTTTACTAAAACTTAATTTTTCAGTACCTAGGATCTTCGATGTGAATTTTAACATGCGCTATATCTTATAAGCTTAGATTGGGATTTTAATCAATAATTATAAGAACTATAAGTTATAGACTATAATATAATATAGAATATATTATATAGACCTTTTCTCGTCTTCCACGCAGTCTGGGTTATACTGGTTAGAGCTGATGACCACCTATTCGAGTGGTTTCTCACTGGTCCTCATAGCCGCCTTCGAAATCATCGTCTTTTCGTGGGTCTATGGTTGGGAGACATTGCTATGTTTTTGATAACAAATTTACTTTTTTTCATGAACAATATGACTTTTTGTGAAATTAATTTAAATTTTATTTGATTGATTTATAATTAGATTATTGCTTTAAAATCATTTAGTTTTTACACCCCCTTCCCCCATTAGGTGCCAGAAAGTTGATGCAAGACCTGGAAACAATGACGAGCATAAAGCTGTGGTGGCATTGGTGGGCACTATTCAAGATTGTCTCTCCAATCCTCATCTTGGTTCGTGAGCGAAATGGGAATATATTTTTAAATTCTAATGAAAACATCAAATAAAGAAAAATAGTTTATGTGTAAGAAGAAAAATAATTTGGATGTGAAATGTTTCTGCTCCAAATAAATTCTGTTCAGCTAAATTTTTATCTTCCCATCTCCAGGGTATTTTGGTTTTCAGTTTCGTTGACCACAAAGCCATCACCTACTCGAACAACCTCCCCTACCCCTATTGGAGCCAAGTGCTTGGAAACATGATGGCCTGGGTGTCTGTTGTGGTGGTGCCCATTGTTGCAGTCTTCATCGTCATCGATTCGTACGCACAAGCCGAGTATGATGGCATCGCTTTCGGATGGGTAAAGATTTATTTTCTTAAGTTTAAGAACTAATTATACTTTATTAAGAATTTAAGATCTGTTATTTTACTTGTATAATTTACTCTATTAAGGTCTAGATACGTCCCATGAAATATTCTTTCCAACACTAGAGTTGTCTTTTCCCTACTCCTCACACAAACTACCACTCCTTCAACCTACCCCATCATCTCGATACTCACCCACACACACAGCGCCTCTGGGCACTGACGAAACCTTCTTCCAAATGGCTTCCAGGGCCTGAAAAAGCGAGATTAGAAGCGGAGTTAGCGGGCACAAGTTAACCTTTTAACGACTCTCTTGCGGCTTGTACAGATGTAAATGCATGGATCTTCCAGTATATTTTTCTTTCTTGAGATTAAAACATCCCGATGATTCCATCAATGGGCCGCTTTTTAATGATTTTACAATTTTGAAAAAAACTTTTCAAGTATTCAAATAGTCAGTGATCATTGTAAAGTGTTGTAAATGTCATTCATTAAAAATGTATTCAACTGATTTATGAAAATTGATAATTTTAGGAAAATTTTGGTTCAACTTTAAAATTAAATTACATTTTAATACTTTTTTCCTATTTTATCAAATTTCGAAGATATTTCTAGAACTGTGCATTTTGTTATTTAATATTTTTGTGAAGATGGCTAGATAAAAGCATGTTGAACATATTATTTTTTTATGCCGTTTCCTAGTTACTAATTCCATAATTAAACCATAAATATATTTCAAAAAAAGATCCACTTAAAAAACCATTTCAAGAAACCACTCGACGCACAAACGAAATTGAACATGATTTTATTTTACTTTCATGAAAATCAGTAGATATGAGGAATGCACTTGCATGAGTATGGTGTCCAAGCATTCAATTCATATGGGGCGGATTTGTATGGCGCTGCATTATTTAACCGCGTTTTTCTTGAGCATCTCCTTTTCCTTGTAGATTGCCCTCGCCTCCTTGAGAATGTCATTCGCCCCTCTCTCCTTCAGCCTGTGCATCAATTAATTTAATTATATTAATTAATTTATATTGCTTATATTAATTAATTTTGAAAACTCACATTTCAACTTGTCCAATGTGAATGCGATTAAAAGCTTTTCTAATTTTCATAAAATTCGAATAAATTATTCAAATACGCTATAATTAAAATAAAAAAACCAGATTCCCTCAAAATATAAAGTACAATACCTCTCAGCCAGTGAGATTCCAAGCTGAAATGCTGCTTCCTGGTGCGGCCAAGCTATGTCCCCCACCATGACAGACGTCAGCTATGGTTGTGGTAGTTTGGCTAGTGGAAGATTTGACGGCAGAAAATGTAAATAATACAAACATTTATATAATAGAGTTCTCATAAATGGAAAAACCAAACCATTTTAACCAAAAGAACCAAATTTATGAATACTCCCAGTTATTTCTTCCCCATGATCCACCCTGATAAAAGTACATGTTTGGTCGGATCGACGGTATATTTGGCGACGTCCAACTGGTCGGTGTAGCCCTCCAGCGTGACCGAAAGACTGTCTTCGAGACTGTTTTTGCCGTTGAAGCTGTAGACCCCACCCTTCAGATACAACTGGTCCCCTTCCAGCTTACACATCACCGCAACCGGCACACTGCAGCCCCCCTCCTGTGTGTGTGTTGGGAGGGGAGGTGAAGGATGGTCATGGCGGTGGGTGGGTGGAAATGGTGAGTGGCCTATAGTAAGGGGCTGGATAGATGGTGGTGGTGAAAGTTTAGGTTTAATAATCATGACCGGGATTAATAAAAAAATTACTAGAAATTATTATTATAAGGGTTAATAATTATTAAATGATTATAATCATGGCATGAATTAATTAAGAACTTCTATACAATGTAATACAACGAAGAATATTATTAACGTATTATTATGAATCATTATCATAAATTTCCATCTAATCTCTGACAAGTTTTCTGAGGAAGGCACGTTCAGAAAGACAGGCGAGGGCGGTGGGAGGGTGGTTGACGTGGGAGAGGAGCTGAAGGGTGTCCAGGTCATCCGACCTGCACTCCACACACATGGCGCCCTGTCCCACTGCGTACATCACAGTGTCTGTCGAAAGCCTCTGTCGATTCGAGAGGGGGGATAAGATTGGGTGTGTGTATGTGAGTTGGGTGAATGAGAGGGGTTGAGTGAATAGGCATATATATTACGAAAGCATTTTTTTAATGATTAAAATATTTATACAAAGATAAAAAAATTATTTTGAATAGATAAAAAAATATTTTTGGAAAGAAAAAATAATAAATTGGAAAAAGTCAAAACATACTTTTGAAAAGTCAAAAAATATTTTTTTAAAACCCTCAATCCACCTCTACAAACCTGCGTGATGCGACTGTGCCATCCGAGCCTAGCAAGGCCTGCATGGGCTAGAACCATGGCATCGTAGCCACCTTCCTCATCATCCAGTTTCGCCAAGCGGGTGTTGAGGTTGCCTCTCTGTAGTGGTGGGGATTTTTGATATAGCCTTTGTTTCATTCATAGCAGCACTACACACACACGCACACACACACAAACACACACACACACAAACACACACACACAAACACAAACACAAACACACACACACACACAAACACACACACACAAATCACCATGTCGACAATCCTCAAGTGTGGGTGCAGCTTACTCAGTTGAGCTGTTCTTCTCATTGAGCTTGTGCCTACCACACTGGAGGTGGTGATGATGATGATATGGTGATGATCATAACAGTTATTATGTGGTACTGATGATAGTAATGATGTGGTGCTGATGATAGTAATGATGTGGTGCTGATGATAGTAATGATGTGGTGCTGATGATAGTAATGATGGGTAAAGTGAAAACAATTTCAATTTGTTTAATAATACATATTTATACTCTTAAAACCCAATTTTTTTCATCTTTTCAAAATAACGCGACTAAACCGACATTTTAAACACCATTTTCTCCCGCGTCATCATCATCATCATGAGAACCTTCCTGTGGGCAAGGTGTCTAGACTGGTTGCCGTGGAGCCCTGCTTGACAACCAATGCGTCACTACTGTCATTCCGCCTGCATTGTGATGGTGGTGGTAGTCATGGAAGGTTTAATAGTAGTGGTAAAAAAGTAATGGTAGAAGTTTCTAACTAAAACAATGTGTTGTATGATGGTGGTGGTGAGAAGAAAGAAATTGAAAACTTAATTGAAAGCTGCAATAATCCCATCCACCTTAAGCAACCAAAACTAAAATTCTTTTCTTCTTTCAACCCCCTCTAACGCGCAGATGGCTCCCACGACGAGGCCTGACGCCAGCTCAGTGGGCACGTCCTTGAGAGAGTGCACGATCATGTCCACCCGGTGGTCCAGCAATGCCACCTCCAACTCCTTTGTGAAAACACTCACTTCGCCGATCTGTTTGTAAGACAGGGTTTGAAGTGGTCTGTGAGGCTAGTTGAGACTTTTTGCTGAAATTTTTAACGAAAGGGTGTTTGTTAAATTGAAATGCGAGAATGGTTGTGAGACATTATATTTGAAAATAGAAATGTGTTAATTTATTTTTGGAATAACCTCTGGTAAAGGCTTGTCGAGGATTTTGTCACCAGTGGTTGTCATTGAAACTGTGAAAAGGGCTTAACTTTATTTACAAATTTTACAAATATAGAAATTTATTTGCCTTTTACTAAATTTATTTGAATTTGAATTAATATTTTATAAAAGAAGTTGACTTACCTATTTCAAACTTGATGCTGGGAAATTTTGTGCTCAAACTATCAATGACCTTTTCTGTTTGAACCATGGCAAGCTGCCAAAAAAATGATTTAATATAATCTTTTTCTACTTTTTATTGAAATAATTAAGCCATATCAATTGATTTAAAACCTGGCTCTTCCTGGATCCAACTCTCACAACTCTCTGGTCACCAGACATCTTTGAAAACTAATTTCAGGTGTCAACAAAGGTGTTTGAAAAAGAGTGAAGCTTGAAGTGTAAGAATAAATAAAAAAGCAGCCAGTTTTATAGCATCTTTCAAAGTTTGAGATCTGTTCAGCATCAGATTATTTCTGGTTTCACAAGTTTGAATACATGCTTATAGTGGTTGTAGAAATGAAACTTAGATTTCATAATAAACATTGCACTTTGAAGCTGACATTTTTAAAACTCTTTATATCGAATTTTTTCAAACTCACATAGAAATATAGTTATATAAAACTTGACAAAACTTATAAGTTTTGAATTTTTAAGTTACTGAAAACTATTTTCAAAATATAATTATTATAAATAATAATAGGAATAACATAAAAATTAATCCAGTTAAGTTCGATTTTGTTTTTTGTATTTATAGAATATATTTTTCTCCCAACACTTTTATAACTTTTAGCACATTACTCTCATTGGCCCCGCTTTTCTCATTCAGTTTAAATCCCCGTATACAGATTCAGAAAATAAGAAAAAATAATTTCAGAATGTTAAGCTTATCAAGTTTTTCTTCACCACCTTCTGAATTTTTTCAGACGGTTTGTGAACGAAACTCCTGCCTTATGCAGAGGCCATTGGAGCATTCATCTCCAGCTGAAGCGGTGATTATCCAAAATTTTATTTTCCCATTAATTTGATAATTTATTCACAAAAAGAAATCTTAAATTAAATTATTTTTAAACATTAAACTCAAACAACAGCAAGATATTCCGTATGCAGCTTTCTTTGGCTCAACAGAAAAATGCAAATTAAGTCGTCACAGAGACTCCAAAGAGCCCTGCCCCTTTGTACAAACCTATGAACCACTCCGCGTCCAACTAATTAAAGCATGGTGATGATGAGTTTGCAATTTAAAAGAAAATAATTAACTATTTTGCTAATACCTAATATTTAATAGAAAATAAAGTTATTAACAATTTACATTTTGTTGAACTTTTCAGTATGATAATATTTTAGTATTCAACACAGGAGCAAGCATGGAATGATGGGTATTCTCATAGAGCTGGCGAACATGCAAACCAACTCAACTAATCACTGTATGTCACTTAACCCATTAACGCATACTGTCCTTTTTTAAGGACAGCAATAACAAGTTTTTTTTATAATAGTTATCTTGATTATATTTATTATCTTTGCAACTAATCCTGTCTTATATAAACTGAAGTCTTTAAAAAAAAATTTTTTGTGATTTGAAATTGATAAATTGTTTCGATATTCTGATTTTTCAAGGCGATAACTAAATTTTTTGTGTTTTTGTCATGGCTCATGAAAAAAAGTTAGTTATAATTTTATTTAATGTCTACCATTTATGATTTATAATATTATTCCATTGTTATTCATTCTTATATCTTATTTTAAAATAAATTTCATTTTACATGTAATATTATTTCCAAAAACTGTGTTTTATTGAGTGTCCATTTTTAAGGACACTATGCAGTAATACAGATGGTAAAAACAATTATTTTCAGATTCGCTCTTCATGAAGTCATTAGTATTTTGGAAGATGACAATGATTTCTTTTCAGCAGATATAGTCATGATTCCTTCTACTGACCCAAACTGCTCTGATGAGGATAGTGAACCCGAGGATGGTGAAGGTACCCTAGATAATTTTTCAAGAAACCAGCTAAATGCAGAAGCAGAAATAGTAATTTCCAAAATCGGGGAAGAGAAAACCACTATAAGTAGAAAAGAAACTGCTGTAAAAAGGCCAGCTAAAAAAATTGGATTATTGGCAGATAATAGTTCCGAGGACAAACCAATTTTAGAAAAAATGTTTCCTCTCACATTGTTTAATTTATTTTTGGATGTACCAGTCATCAAGCTAATAACAGACATGTCAAATTTATATGACAGCCAAAAACTAAAACAGCTGAATGCTACTGAAAATGAATATAGAGTGGTGCTGGCTTTACTCATGCTTTCAGGTTATGTTCCTTTGGCAAAGCGCAGGATGTACTGGGAACAGAGCGACGATGTACACAATCTAGCTGTAAGCAATGCTATGACTGTGAACAGATTTGAAGAGTTATTAAGATATTTGCATTGCAATGACAATAAGAAAATTAATAAGTTAGACAAGATGGCCAAAGTGCGTCCATTATTTGATGCTATGAATGAAAGATTTCTCAAATTTTGGCCCAAAGAATGTCATTTGGCGATTGAGGAATCAATGGTGCCATATTATGGAAGGCATTCATCAAAACAGTTTATCAGAGGAAAACCCATAAGGTTTGGATATAAAGTTTGGTGTCTAAATAATAGGCTTGGGTATTGGGTAACCTGTTACCCGTATCAAGGAGCCTCGGAAGAGTTCAATAGCGAATTAGGACTTGGTGGATCAGTGGTATCTAAACTAATAAAATGCTTACCAAAAGACACTCCATGTTATACTGAAATACTTATAATTTTTTCATATGGTTTCAAACAGATCAAAAAAGAAAAAAAAATCCATGAAGTTAGCTAAAAGCGTGTTGCAGAGGTCCGATACGATGGAAAAGATCATTTTATTGGTAAAATTGAAGATGGCCAAAAAAGATGCAAGTAATGTGGAAAGAAAGTGGAAAAGAAATGCCTTAAATGTAATGTAGCTTTACATTTGGAGTGCTTCAGCATCTACCACGAATCGTGATTACCGTGAGTAGCAATGCATAGTGTCCTTTTTTAAGGACATTTTTTATTTTCATCATAACTTTTTTTGGATAAAATATTTCAGACTTATTTTTTGATTTTATTTTTTAGAATCAGTTTTTCAATAAACTGTAGAAAAATTAATTAATTCCTTTGAGTCATGCGTTAATGGGTTAATGATGTCACAATCATCATCAACATTACCATTGTAATCATTACCAATACAAGCATCACCAACGCCATCATAATCATCACCAACACCATCATAATCATCACCAACGCCATCATAATCATCACCAACACCATCATAATCATCACCAACAGCACCATCATCATCAGCACTGCCACAATCATCATCATCATCATTGCAGTGAGCAAGACAGTCTCAATATGGGCTTCAAAAGTTCTCAACTTTTGCAGAAGACTTCAGTCTCCACACCTTGCTGTAAGTATAGGGTGGTGATGATGATGATGAGGATAATTGTGATGATGATGATAATAATTATGATGAGGATGATGATATTGATAATGATTATGAGGAGGAGGATGATGATGATGATGGTGATAGCCTTGATAGTGATTATTGAAGTTACTGATAACAATGATGAAGATGATGATGATGGTGATTAAGTCTTATGAATATGAATATGATTATGAAATGCACATATAATTAAGCATCTTCCTCCACTAGATGTCCACAGAAGAAATGCTGAGCGACTTTGCACAAGTTCAAAACTGGTATAACTTTCAAATTACTTATCGAATGCTTTTATCACACTTTATAGATTTTCAATTTCATACTTTCATCACTCTTTCATATCACACAAAAGCACACCAACAATCTCAACTTTTTTATGTGTTTTTCTCATTCCACCACACATAGCCACCCTACTTCTACTCCCCACCCCCCCCCCCCCCACCCCTCTTCCCCCCTCCCACACAGGCAAAGCAGCCATATACGTCACATGGCGTGGCACCCCCACGTTTCCAAGATGGCGGTCGCCTTGAGGGACGACGAATTACTCATCAAGGATTATGATGATGATACTGGAGGTGGTGGTGTTGGTAGTAGTACCGGTGGTGAGTCATACAGTGACGTCAGAGCGCTAAGACTGGCGAGTCAGAAGCAGATTGTGATGTTGGCTTGGAGGTGGGTGGGTGGGTGAGTGGGTGGGTAGAGGGGATGAAGGGTAGCATGCAGGGGTTAGGGCGATTGCAGAATGCATGTGATTTCTAGTTTGAGTCAGTCAGTTATATAATATTTTATATTATTTCAATGTTACATTCGGTCTGCAACTCAAAGTCCAATATGAATAGATTACTCATCGACTACACACCAACTCATCAACCACCCCCTTCTCATCTCCTTCCCCTCTCTCACCCTCCCTCCCTCTCTCCCCCTTCCCCCCCCTCCCTCCTCTCCTCCTCGACACACAGACCCTTCTCTTCATCCGACCTCGCCGTCGCATGCAGCAGCTGCATCATCCTCTGGCACATACAGCCTTCGTCATTGGCTGCCAATTCTAGGTCAGCCATCACTACGACCAATCAGATCCTCTCGAAAGCAGGTCATTGCCCTATTTCTTCGGTGGCGTGGACTCCCAGCGGGGATCTGTTGCTTTCTTGTTCACCAATGGATGGTTGCATATTGGTTCGTGTGGGTTTTGGGATTGAGTAATGGTTCATCTTTTGTGCTTTTTGGTAGCTGTAATTTGTGCGCTGTGGTTTTAATTAAGGCTTTTTTGGGAGGGATGATTTGGCAATACATTTCTAGTTGACTCTCCCACTCATTCATCATCCCTCACCACCAGTCCTCGTCATCAATTCAGCAATCATTAGCCACTACTATTCACCAACCACCACCACCACCACGACTATTCACCAACCACTACAACCATAACTTTTTACCAACCATCACCAGATTTGGAACACTAGCACAGAGAAGCACCATGCCATTAGATGCAGCCCTCGCATGCCCCTCATCACTGCCTCATTCGCCCCTGACAACGTCAAACTCCTCACCACCTCCTCTTGCAACTCTTTCCAGTTAGTCCGGTTCTTCTTTCATATGATAAATTAGCGAGTTCGTTCATCTTCACTCATCTTTGTCTGATCATCTACTAACTAATCTATGTCACACTAACCACTTTCTAAAACTTTCAAGAAAATCTTTCCATCCTCATCCTAATTATTTCCCCTCCCCCCTCCTCTTTTTTCCCTCCCCCTCCCCTCCTCCTCTTCCCACCAACAGCGTGTGGGAGTGCAAGGACTGGCGCAGTGTGGTGTGGGGCGACATGGAGGGGCCTTGCAGGGCGCATGCGTGGAGTCCCGATGGCTCCACCCTCCTCTTTTGCCCCTCCCACCAACCCATCGTCTACTCACTGGTGTCTTTACACTCAGTTCCCATCTTCCCACTCAATTGCTCTTACTTCACTCATTCGCCATTACTTTGACCTTTTGTATCTGGTATGCAAAAAATTTTTTAAAGTATTTAATTGGTTTTTGGTCCGATAGGCTTTTAATCCACGCGTTTTCTACATACATTGAAGTGTGCGGGTTTTTTATTAATTTCACACCCATTATTCAATATCAGGTATTCGCATCGGCAAAGACGAGTTCTGATTCGTTGGCTGTATCTAGGTCACCCAGTGCGGTGTTGTCATTGGCTGAGGTGGACTTTGGGGAGGGGCCAGTGGGGGGCTTGGTGCATCAGCTGGCTTGGGACCCTCATGGAGAAAGACTGGTGGTTTCTTTCAGAGGTTTTTATTCATCATTATCATCATTTTTATCATTTTCATCATCATTGTTTACATTATCATCATCATTGTTATCATTATCATCATCATTGTTATCATTATCATCATCATTTCTATCATTATCAGCATTAGCATCATTCCTATCATCATCATTATCTATTAAGTTACTATTTTTTTTTAATTATCATTTTGTTCTAACGCCTCTTGGATAAGTACATTAATTGTTTCTTTTATTAACCATCCCAACAGGATCGTCATCAGCACTGCTCGCTGTATATCAGACCAGGTGGAAACCTGTTTTCAAAGCTCTCCCAAGGTCTGCATCATCATCATCATCATCATCATTATCACCATCATCACCATCATCATCACCATCATCATTAACATCATCACCATCATCATTAACATCATCATCATATTCAACAAGGTCGTCTTTTTAGTTTACGTTATAAAAGCCTTAATCATTTTTCCTCTCTCGAGTGTTGATCGTATCAGTGTTACACCCGGCTTGTCGAAATATTTTTACCAATTCGCAGCAAAATGTCCTGGATTTCAGGCATTAACAAAAGACGTCTTGGGCTGATTTTACTTTGATCTCTCACAACGGCCTGAACAGCTTCACTGTCTATCTCTTGACACTTGCCATGCCTCAGAGGCGCTGAGTATTGTACACTTAACTTGTTTATAGTGGCTGTATATGTAGCGCCTGTAAGAGAAAGATGTTTGCTTCACTGTCTCTTTCTTGACACTTGCCATGCCTCAGAGGCGCTAAGCAGCGTACACCTAGCTTGCTTATATTGGATGTATATGTAGCGCCTGTAAGAGGAAGATGTTTGTTTGCGAGTAGGGGAAGTATTTAAGGAATCTTTTCACGCATACTTGCACCCAAATATGGAAGAAATCTAACTTTCGTCGAAGGAAAGACCTGCTCATCCCAGGAGAAAGCCTATTTTTGCCTTCTAAGCTTTTGAACATGCACCGCCTCTTCATCCTTCATTCTATCCACCAATCACCATCGTCCATTCACCATCTACTGAATACCATCATACCTAACTATGCAATTATAATAAAGTAGTATACCTCCACGCATAATTATGCAATTATAATAAAGTAATATACCTCCACGCATAATTATGCAATTATAATAAAGTAATATACCTCCACGCATAATTATGCAATTATAATAAAGTAATATACCTCCACGCATAATTATGCAATTATAATAAAGTAATATACCTCCACGCATAATTATGCAATTATAATAAAGTAGTATACCTCCACGCATAATTATGCGATTATAATACAACAATATGATAGTGTAGCAAGCACCACAACCACCGCTGTCGTCTCAGGGGCTTCATCAGAGGCGTGCCAGGAGAGTGTGTGAGCATGATAACCTTCAAGCCGTCCTTTCCATCCGGGTCGCTTCTCTCTGTAGTATGTGGCAGGGATGGAGCGGTGGATGTTTGTTTGAAGGGATGGGTGGATGTTTGTTTGAAGGGATGGGTGGATGTCTGTTTGAAGGGATGGGTGGATGTTTGTTTGAAGGGATGGGTGAATGTTTGTTTGAATAGCTGGGTTGGTAATGCTGGAGGAATTGGTTAATGATTAGATTAAGTTTGGATGGTTGAAGGGTTCATAGATAGATTTGGAAATATCGTATTTTTCGGGTTGTAAGATGCACCGGAGTGTTATACGCAATATTTAGTTCAGAAAATTCGTAGCTACGAGGCACATGTTTATGCATGAAATGACGAATTCTCTTAAGAAGTTACGGAACGCTGTGTCGGCAAGTTGTTGCCTGTAAACCGATTGATATTAGCTTAAATTCCATGATTCATTGATGACGTAAGTGACCATCTGATTCAACACCACTTTCCCATAAAAGTTCGAACTTGCCTTACATTAAGCAGACGACTTAAAAATGTTGATTCGACATACAAATATTCTGCATACATACATTCTCAAACACCGCAGGTTCTTTATTTTTAAGATAAAATCGCGTCTTATAACACTAAAAATGCGAAAAATTCTCTTATAACTTTCTACACTCGATTTCCACTTTCCTTTCAACCTCTCCCTTTAACCTCTTCCTTCAACATCTTCTTTCAATCTTTCCTTCAAACATTTTTAAACCTTTCTTTCAAACTTATCCTTTCAAACACGTCTTCTCACATCCATCACTCAGTCGTGGTCGTCAGGCCGAATCTCTCACGTGCCCTTCTTTTACAAACCCGGGCTCGGGATTGGTCAACAGGCAACACGTGACGTCAAACCACCCACCAATGAGAGACCCACAATGGACCAGTTGTTGTCGTTTGAAGGGAATCTATTGTTGAATTCTTTCAATATGCCGCCTGGGGATTCCTCTCTCTACCACAGAAACAGAAGTTATGAAGGAAACAACTCTATATTGGATCGCTCAGGCATTTGGTTTGGAAGGGTGGGCGAGTAGATGTTTGAATGTGTGTGCTTTGGTAAATGCGTGGGAGGGTTGAAAGAGTGAGTTTTAAAAAATATTTTTTCTTGAAATTTCAAAATTACACATTTAAAAAAAGTTTTTCACTTTTTCTTTGTTAATAAACCAGAACTTTGAAGGCTCGATTTTTTAAATGACTCAAAGTCTGTTTTCTGTTAATTCTGACGTCAAATAAGTTATCATGGTTTATATTAGCAATGGAAACGAGAAAAGACTACGGATAGTATCCTGACACCCGAATGAAAAAACTGGTCCCATTTGAGTTAGGATCTCATTTCTAGACATGCTATATTTTAGTACAGAAGTCTGTTTTGGATTTCTCGATCCTATAAAAACCATAAATGGAAATTGACTATGGATTTGAGGAATTCTTGATTTGAATTCATAATGGGACTTTAATTGTATGTAAATGATGTAATATTATTTTATTAATATTTATGATTTAAATAAACTTTTGTTTAATTTGAAGATATAAAAAGATTTGTTGAAAATATTTAAAAAGCTCCATATAAAACAGTTAAAAAAGAACGCCAAGGATGTTGAACAGCTAGATGTCTTCTAAATTATATAATTTGAATATTGAAATCAGTGAAAAGTTTATTTGAATTAATTTAAAATGCAAAATTTCAAAAAAGATCATACTCGAAATAAACCTATAGGTTAAAAGAATTAAGCAAAAGTAACAGCCCTGAACCATTTATTTAAACGATTAAAAAGGTATTTAAAATATTTTTGTCGAAAAATGTAATCGAAATGTGAAGAGCCCATCGAAACAATTAGGGAATTGTGTCGATGATTTAGTGATCGGATGAGCAGGCGTTGAATAATGTTAACGTTGTTGTCTCTCCAAGAACCAAATTAAATAAACGAAATAGCGTTTTTCTTTATGAGTTTTGACTTTCGCTAGATTAAATGTTTTTTAAACATGTTTTTTAGATTCTTCATCAGATAGTTTTATATTACCAACGATCGATAAATGTACAATGTTCAATTTAAATGTATAATTTGGCGCGAGTAAGCCTCGTGATTCAAGCTTGAATTAAATTGAAAATAATTTTTAGATTTTTCGAATGAAATATACAACAAATGATGAAATATAACATGCCATTTTATATCGAAAATTGCAGAACTGAAAAAAACTAAATCTAATTAGCCTTGAAAACAATGAGAAAAAAATTTGAAATTTAAATTAATTTAAATATCAATTAAAAAGATTTAATTTCCCATGATTATTAAACAAATTTTAAAAACGCAATAGACGGAAAAAAAGACATAATTATTAATATGTTTTTATTATTTCAAATTCTTGGAAGACGAGATAAGGGGCTGTCGGGCGGGTAGAAGCAAAATGTGAGAACCGGAACCTCATCGTCATCCTGCCTGCCTACCCCGGTGAACGCCATCAACTCGTCCAAGTAACCGATCGTCATCGTCATATCCCCTCTGGCGCCTCTGATCTTGAAGTCAAAGTCGCTTGTAGCGTCCTTCGGCGAGCCTGGTAGGTCGAATTCGATGCCCGTGAAGGGGAATTTCAGCGTGATTCGCTTGTCGTCGACCGAGCAAGAGCCCTGCACTGGCAGCGTGGAAGAAGACATCGGCATTCGCATGTACATGGTGGCAAAGCCGTCGTAGTGCTGAGTCATGTTTCTGGGGAGGGAGAAAGTTGGATTGGTTGTTGTGGATTTTTTGGTTTAGGGTCGGATTGCAATGGTGGTTTGGTTTAATGTTTGGTTGTCTTGGATAGTTTGGTTTAGTGTTTGATTAACAGTTTTTTGAAGACCAGAAGTGTGTTTGGTTGATGTTGGAGTAGTTGAGCATTGCTGGTTGAGCCGATTGAAAACCATTTAAGGCAATTCGGAATGAAAGCTTGATAATTTAATTAAGAGTTTCTTCAGGACCGTTGTTTATCATACATAACACACGTTGTAATCATGCGTAAACACGTTATCGCATGCTATAATTAAAGACTTGATTGGTTGTGGCTTTAAATTATATTTAAGAGAACAGGGATTTGTGTATGTGTGTCGATGTGTGTGTGTGTTTTTTTTTGTGTGTGAATGTGTCTGCATGTTTTTAAAATCAATATTCTAGAACTAATGTATGGTAAAGAGAATGAAGGTTTGTCAGGTTATGATTACAAACCATAGAGAGTTGAGCTGGAAGTTTGAAGATAATTGGGAAAATAATGTTAATGTTGCAAACTATGAATAAACTGCGATAATGAGATAAAATTATCTGGAAACGCGGAAGAAATAAAAGATGAGGATGCTATTGATCAATAATTTAGAGTACAACGCGAAAATCGTTAACCAAAAAAGACCTGTTCGAGTTTAAGACTATAATCATGAAAACTCTATATTATTATTTGTATTACTAGTAGTTAAAACTATTATTATTACTATTAACTTAATAATTGAAAATCAAAAGACCGAAAGAACGGTTAAATTAGAGCAGAGTTGTTTTCATGTAATTAAGGCACTAATAAACCTAAAGTAAATTTCTTTTCATTATGTTTGCCTTTTATGGAAGCTTACAGGCGTTTTCTATGAAAATCATCATTCTATAGGTGCGTGAGAAGGCTAGGGAACAATCTAAAACCTCACTATGATGACACACATCTATTTTAAACTTGCAATATTTCAGTACACAAATCTTCTATGCATTTCTCTATCCGATAAAATCGTTAAAATGGAAATTTACTATGGTTTTTACTGAATTTGTGATGTTTGCTCCTATTGGGGGTTTCATTGTATTTGAAGGATTTACTTTTATTTAAATAATATTTAATGTTCATTTAATATACTATATTTTGATATATTTTTACATTTTAATTTCAATCTATTTTATCCTATTTTTCTCTTTTTTTCAATGAATATTCTTATTCATTTTTTCTCTGTATTCTATTTCACTCATGACTTGAACTTGTAAGGAGTTTAATTAATATAGCAGATCTTCATGAGCTCAGTTTTATGATAAATTGATGAATATATGAATACTAATGAGCCATTCACGCCCGACTTGGATTGGATTTATTGAAAAGAAAAGTTGGTCAAGGACGTTATCCAGATTGTATGTTTATCGCTTTGAATCATCATCATCATTATTATCATCATAATTATCATCATCGTCATTATCATCATCATTATCATCATCATCATTATCATCATTATCAACATCATCCTCATCACGTTTTTCAATATCATCATCAGCATCTCATAACCTTTCATACTAATATTTTCTTTTCATCACCAGTATAACCACCACCATAATCAAAATCACAACCACCATCATCTACACTTCTAAAAGCATCCTCATCATCATCATCATCCTCCTCATCATCATCATCACCTCCAAAACCATCATCAGTACTCCTGCATTGATTAAACTTACACACAGTCGACATTGTTATCCGACTGTAGCATTACTGCCTTTAAATTACAGGCCCTCGCTTACACGCCAGCATATACAATTATATAAGGCAATACAATAAATTTAAATAAGCAAAATAGTATGTCACAATCTATTTTTTTAAAAATAACAAAAAGTATTGTACGATAAATTTAAGAAAAAACAACGAAAACATTACAGAAAAAAGGGAAAAACGATCTAAAAAGTGAAAAATAAAAAATAAACTGAAACAGGCACGCTAAATTGATTAGTTGCGTTGAGGGCTTACAAAGCACTTCGCAAGGAGTTGTGATAAGGTGGCCGATGATTAATGCTCTATTGACTGTTATCTCAGTTGACCTCGGCATGCAACAGATGCTGGCTGAGCTTGCTAACATGGTTTTTCATTTGTTTTTTTAGTGTTGTAATTTTTTTGTTTTTTTTTTCCTGTTTTTGTCCAGTTTTGTTTGAATTATTAACTTTTTTTTATATGATATCAGTTTTTATGTGTTATAATCCTGTTGTTAATAAAGACTGCTTTTCGTAATAGTTTTAGTTTTTGATTTTCAACTGGGGGTGTTTGTTATATAAGTGGTTAATTTGAGAATTTTTCCAGTTTTTCATATATTTTTGTTTATTTTCCAGTTTTCATTGTGCTGTAGTGTTTTAGGGGTTGGGTTAAATGTCGCCTTGGTGTTTTAATAATGTTCTGAAAGTGATTTTTTCGTTTTTCTAGCGGGGGTTGTTGAAGCTTCTATAGTGTTTATTTTAATAATGGTTGTTTTTGTTTTGATGATGATTATAGTAGTGGGGATGGTTGTTTTTGTTGTGGTGATGGTTATAGTAGTGATGATGTTTTTTCTTGTTTTACTGGGGATAGCTGTTGAGTAGGAGGGATGGTTTTAGTAGCATTGGTGCTGCTGGGATTATGCTGGTGGTGAATAATGACTAAGGGTCTTAGGGTCATGAACCAATTCTTGAATAAAGAAAAGTTCGTCAATAAAAAAAAAAGAGTAAGTTTAGAAATGGATAAAAAAATTTAATTATAACGATTTTAATGAAATCACGACTCAAAACAACAATAACGGCGAGCAATAAATTGAACTAGATGCTATTGGGCACAATACACAACGACGACAAGATTGATGATGATGAGGTTGATGATGATGCTGATGATGATGATGATGATGCTGTTATCATCACAAGAAACGCACGGGTGGATCGCTTCCTAGTCATCCAGATTCGTGGAATGGATGATGATGAGAAGGAGGAGAATGATGATGATGTTGGTGATGATGATGATGATAATGATGATGATGATGTTGGTGATGATGATGATGATGATGATGATGAAGATAATGATGATGAGAATGAGAGTAAAGTTGTTGATGATGATGATGACGATGATGAGGATGTAATGATGTTGATGTTGTGGTGATGGTTTGGGGTTGTGATGACGAGATAATGACATTGATGATCTTGATGATGATTTTGTTTTTGATGACAATGTTGTTGTGGTGCTGTTCAGTTCGAGAACAGCATGATTGAGGTCAATGACAAAAAAGGTGTTATGATTATGATGACGTTGGTGGTGGTGATGATGATGATGACGTAGGTGTTGATGTTACAGCCGTGGCTATTTAAATGTTTAAAAGTGATAAATATATGACACGATGAGGACCATGGGTATGTGGCTGTTGATAACGATAATAAATAAACCATCTTCACTACCTAACTACCTCTTCAATGTTGGTAAAACATTGAACATTTTAATGAACGTAATTATCACATTTATAGAACGTTGAATTATAAATATTTGTATTAACCTGGATTGGCGAATTCTTCCACTATTCCTAGTTTTCAACTGCGAAACATTAAAGTTTTATATTAAAATTAAATTTTATATTAGAGATTTTCGATCAACTCAAAGACAAATAATTCATGAAAATTGATTTCTTTCAAACGGAACTAGCTCCATCAGCATATAGGCACACTTATCACGCATCATCATCATCTTTTTCGTCCTCCTCCTCCTCATCATCACCCTCTTCATCATTCTTCTCCTCCTTCTCTCTATCCGCCTCATCAGCACTACCACCATCATCATCATCACCACTCCCATCATTATCATCACCATCATCACGTGTGCAATCATTTCCAGCTTCAATTTCAACCCCCCCCTCTTTTCACACACAGAAAATCACTTAGCACACATTTATTTTCAAAGTATTTGAAAAATCTCATGCAAATCATAATTAAAGGGTATCACAAAATTAGCAATGCAAAATGCCGAGCAGAATAGTGTATACTTTTCTATCCTATGAAACAAATTAAGCGCAACAACTTTTAGCATGCGTATTCAACGAAACCATGATTAGTATGTAGCACATATTACAGGAAATAATACAATTTTATACAAAATAATAATCGAAAAACAACGTACAACAACATACTTATGCACACATACAAAAGAGAAACCAAATACAAGAATCCAATGTACCACACAGTGTGTGGTCCAAACATAAAACACGTTACAACACACACGAGCACATGATCCAAGTGCAAATATGCCAGCATAGGCAAACACAACGACAACTCTAGGGCCTTTATCGTTCATTCGTAGAGCCACTTCGAGTGATATAAAGAAATAAAATGTTGATGGTGCTCCATAAACTTTTAAAATTCAAATGCTGTTTATAGCTTCGTCCAATTATTGATTTTGAACTAAATAATTTTAAAATAGTAGAAAATAAATTTAGTAGAAAATTTATTTTATTGAGCAATTAGAATATTAAAAGAAATTAATTACCTGCTAATTGATGAAGCAATTAAAGGGACTGCTAAGGTAAATATTCCTGCGTAAGGTGTAATTTTACCTGTAACAAAAAAGATATTAATAAGGGAAGATGATCAAAACCGATAATAAAATATAACTTCAATATTTGAAATTTCCCAGTTTTAATTAAACTAATTCTTTCAATTTGTATCGACAATTTGGTAAATCATAAGTTTATCATAATATTTATATAGTGCAATTAAGAATTCAAAACCTTTGATATTATTGATAAATTTCAATTCTTTAAAAATGCAAGTATTTAATGCCAAAAAACACTCGAGAATATGAATTTCAGCACTTCTTGAATAGCTATCGGTATATCTATAGATGAGAATTATGTTGGTTTATCCACTCGTATAACTTATATTTATAAGTGTTATAACGATGATAAGCCTAGTAGTGGTATTTATTGAAGTTTAACCTCAATAATTTTTATGTGAAAAATAATAATAATATAACAACAACATAATAGTTATTTTATTACTTATTTTAACTAATGATTTCTTAAGTGGAATTATTCAAATAGTTTGTAAAATGAATTTTAAAATACTTTAACAAGAAAGCCTTGAGGTCTCTTTAAATAAGGTTTATTCTTGTAAGATGATAGTCTGCCATAAGCCCTGTATGCGAAGATTCTTTCATCTAATTTCACAGACTTTCAAAAAATCCAGACTTATTGGTTTTTTATAATTTAAAACTTGTATTTTATAAGAGTATTTAAAATAGGTTTTCAAAATGTTTCTTTTTGTTGAATTGAATTAATAATAATAATAATTTTATTATTTACTAAATGATTGTTAAAATTAACATTTTCAAAAGTTGATTACATTTTAATGTAACAAACTAACTTTTGAAACATTCTCAAACATCTCTGCCATCTGGGAATGAGATTTAAACATACTTTATCTCTCTGAAACAAACCATTCTGAAAGATTCTATTAACAAAACGAATGACATGAAACCGTTTGAAAAGTTTATTTGGCCTAGTTGATTATTTCAGTTTTGTCCCAAAGACAACATGTCATGTGAGTCAAGATGGGGATACTTCGAGGAAAGCAATTGTTTAGGTTGAAATAAGGAAAAAAATCAAATGTTATTTAACGAAAAGACATTCAAAGACACAATATTAAATAGAAAATAATAACAAAATTTGAAAAATACAACGCCATAAAATATAGAGGAAAATGACGATGAGTGAGACGTGGATGTGTGGGACAAGGGTTGGGCCTGGTTGTCTTCAAGCACTCTTCTCGAACTTTGACCACTTGCAAACTCATGAGACCCTTTTCTACTGAATTTCCTCACGTGTCCCCTCTCTGATGGGAGTATTTGGTATCCACCATTGTGATCTCCTTGTTCTGTCTCTCGTCTTTCCATTTCTTCTTCGTTGATTTTGGATCCTTCTACTATGTGTTTTTGTCTGTGTTCTTGCCACTCTTTATCCAACTGCAAATTTTCTTCTGAAGAAAGAACAAATAAATTAATTTAAAAAATTATTTGAAAGTAGTCAAGCTAAAAATCAATATTTAACAATAATCAGTATCCAACTATTTTTTTGTTCCAATACTAATAAATAAATAAAATAATTTAGTACAAAAAATGGAAAAAAGTATTTATTTAAAACCACTCAACACCAAACAGCTCCACGCCACCCACTTCTCTTCAAAGTAGCGGTCTTCGTGGCCGAATCGATGTCATTTTCGGCGTACACGGTGTACTCCTTGAAGCGGTGGCTGAGCGCGACCCTCATGAACAGCTTCGTTTCGGTGAGGCCTTCACTCAAGTTCTAGAGAAAAAATTAAATTCGATGTGAGAAGAAGATAAATAGAAAATTTTATGTGAAAAAAGATAAATGCAAAATTCGATGGGACAAAAAGATAAATAGAAAATTCTATATGAAGAAAAAGAAATGTAAATGTTTTGAAATTTCAGTACACAATAACACTATTACACTATTAAAACTGAATCTCTCGTAATAGTTTTTCAAAGAGCGTGAAGGATTTCGCCAATTGAGGCTTCAGACAAAGAGGGGCACTTCTCGAGTGTGGCCTGAGAAGGCGAGTGATGTGTAAAATCAAAGAATTAAATGCATATGACTGTATTTATATATATATATATATATATATATATATATATATATATATATATATCATAATAATGAAACTAAATCTGTTAATAAATATAATAATTATACAATAATAAATAAAAAGTCAAAAAAAGTGTGAAAAAACTCATTAAAAACATATATTGAATGACAAAAATACGTTTCTTGAAAATGTTATGGAGTGCACTGGAAAGAAAATAAGGATTGAAAAATTTTATTCGTAATTGGAATGTCATTCAAGCATGAAATATATAAATAATTACAGATAAAGTGTTAGGAGAAAATGATTTTAAAGATGAAGTTTTGCAGCGCAATGCACGATTAAGAAGATGAGAATAAATTAATAGAGATTGATTAGTGGTTATATATATTGAAAAAAATAAATAGTTAACAATTAAAAATAGTTTGTGTTAAAAGAAAAATAAGTTAAGTGTTAATACTGTTTTTTTAATATGATGTAAAAACTAAAATTATTCATCAAGTAAAAGAGTGGAACTTCCAAAAAATCATAAAGTAAAGATTACATATTGATAAAAAACAAATAGAATAAAAGTAACGAAAGTAATAAAATGAATTAGAAGGCAATGATGGTTTTGAACGCGTAATGCCTCCTTTATGTGAGACGTGGACTCGACGTTGGCTCAATACTGGCTTAGGGGGGTTCGGTTTGTGAATGGCTCGGATTGAGTTCTATTGAGTGACAATCCCATCAATTGATTCAGACATTTCTATTGCGTTTTCTCAAGTCTCTTTTGTGACTTCTCCCAATAGCGTGTTGATGGGTGCGTCGAGTGTTGCTGTGATAATGGCTTCATTTTTAGGTGTTATCTACCTACCTACCAGCGGTCAATGGTCAGCCACAACATCAGCGTCTGGCACAATCACCAAAGGCATCTCAACTATCACCCTGACACTTAAACCAGTTAACCATCACATACGTTTTGCAATAAACATTAAGAAAACCTTTAAAATTCGTCTTTATGAAAAACTATTCAATTTATACTCAAAATCTACCGTTTTCACATGCACCCACCGTCACTAGAATCCAGTACTCATAAACGACACTGCCTTGTCTAATGGTGGTCCCCTTCTCATCAATCGACCAGTAGAGCGAAACCAACGATGGTTTAGATCTGACCAAACACCTCATTCCAACGTTACGTTCCCCTATGCTGGCCCATGTGTCAAAACACTCAATCTTAGGCCCATCTGTGCGGGGAGAGAGGTGGTGGTGGTTAGGTGTGGAGAAAGGGGCGGTGGCCAGGTGGGAAGTTTAAGAGGTGATTTTATATTTAGAAAATGTATTGGGGGCGACTAGAACGATTGTGGTTTGTGTGGTGGGAATGATTCATGAGTGGTTGAGAAAATAAAAGATGTTTAAAAATGTAACTTTTGAGTGTTCATCAGTGGTTAGTTGTGACGCTGAGAACTAAAAAACGAGAAAAATAGTTGAAAGAAACAATGGTGTGTTTCTTTAAAATAAATGCGTTTTCAGACGATGTTTGAAGAATGGAGACTGAAAAATAAAATTAACATACTGAAAAGTAACATTCTGAAAAGTAACATACTGAAAAGTAGCATACTGAAAAGTAACATACTGTACCCATCGGAAAAAAGAAAAAAACTAAAAATATCTAATTAGAAACACCGTAATAGCGGTCATTATTTTGTTATTACTGAATAAAAACGAGGGTGTTGAGCATTTACATTCCGTTCTTTTCTTTAATTGCAAACTCTCTTCACTCTTCTTATCTCGCTCTATTGGCATCTAATTACAAGGCATACTGACCCCCATTCGTCAAATAAAAAAAGTGTAGTGAAATAATGGTTCACTAAAAAAGACTGAATGGAACAAAAAAGTTACAACAAAAGTGGGAAATGAAATTGAAAAGTAGAATGAGAAACGGCAACACAAATGAGACTTCAAGAGTAATTGTTACAAATAGCTTCTGCAACTAACAAAAGACATCAATAGTCGAGCTGGACGAGGCATTGCTGATGATAGCAGAAGCGACAGCCCTGCATGTCATCACCTGCCCATCATTTTCCGCTTTGAAAAGCATTCGGTTGCTCCATAATTTCGTCATGGCAACCATCCTCTTGAGCCCCTTTGAGCGAGTGAAAAAATTAAATTCTTTCAGATGCATGAAGATTTAATTAGAATGATGAATATTTTTAATTTAAAAATTAAAGTAAAAAATTGAAAAAATTATAAATTTTAATCAACCGGCAAAACATCATTTGTCAGTATTAGCAGCTCAACAAAGAACTCGGAATCATCAAACACATCTCTCAGTTACACGGCTCCAAAACACCAAAAATTCTTTCCAACAACCTCCACCACACCCACCTTGATGCCACTACTTCTCACTTCCGTGAATTTTTGCATCACGTGAGCGAGATCATTGCCATTGAAGTAGACACCCAACTCAGGGGCTGGAAATCCGCCCATGCAAGAACAGGTTATTGTTGTTGGTCGGTCCTCCACCGTGGTTATTCTGCCAACGGCTGAGAGGGAAAGATTGTTGAATTGTGGAATGGTTGAGTTAATAATAATAATAATAATAATAATAACAATAATAACAATAATAATAATAATAATAATAATAATAATAATGAGTTAATTGTAAGTGTGGATTTGTCGTGTTGCTTTTAATTGGGATTTAATTGCAATTGTAAAGAGGTGGATAAATTAATAGATACATGCCAAGCGATTGGTTTATGGAGAAATAGCTATTGGACGAATAGATGAATGAATGAGTGAATGAATAAATGAATGATTAAATGAATGAATAAATGAATGAATGAATAAATAAATGGTAGAAATATATTTTTTTTTTAACATAATTTTTCTGAGATCGATATTTGTTAGCGGTGTTTTCCATTAATATAATTCCAAGTTTGAAAAAAAATTCAGTACAAATCATTGCATTTTTATGTTGAAAAGAAGCCGGAAAGGGATTATAAATATATAAATAAAAATAAGAAGAAAAAGAATGAATAAGAAAAATTACAATAAATAATATAAAACTTAAAAGCGAAAAAATATAATTGGAAGAATTCATTGCGATTGTGGATAGAAAGAGGGAGGATGGCATGAGGGTAAACGATGGATACCTGTGCGTGAAACACTGAATTATTGCGTACACAGGCGTTGATTGGTGTTTGTTGGGAGGAAATAATTGCTGAGTAATTAAGTAATAAAGGTATGAGGAGACTGAATGACTGGGGATTAAAAGAGAATTAAGGTGAGGACTAAAAGCAAACACTGGATTAAGCCTGTTGGACTTATGAATGGATGAATGTATGGAAAAGAAGAAATGGAATAGAGGCATTGGATGAAGGAAAGTAGGATTTGAATAAGTTATTAACGGGTAAAAATTGTATGAAAACGGATCATAAAAATTTAAATATGAGAAATAAGACAAAGATATTTATTTTAACAAAAGATGTAAGCATAAGTGAGAGTGACAGAAAAAAAGTAGAATTTAAAATGAAATATAGAAGAAAATGAAAAATCCAAGATTTAAATATTCAGTTGAGATGAACACGTATAATGACAAGCCAAAAAAATCAACTCCTTTTTGATGACCAACTAAAATACAAATTTTTATTTTTGTTGCTTATCAAAAACATTTATACCATAAAACAAACTATTTTAAATGCCATGAAATGTTTCTACTTCTATAAAGACTGTTATTACGGCTTCTACAGTGACCCGACCCCTCCTGACCTTGGTGCTTGCTTGTGTGTTGGATATGACTCTTAAACTCCTGGTTTCCAAATCTTTTTTCACTTTTCACAATTTTTTCTATAAATTCTTTGTCCTCGTTGCTTTGTCCAGACATCTCGAACACCATCTCTGAGTCTAGAGAGCATATACAAACTTAGTTCTGGACTTTTTAAGTCTATATTTTTCGCTAAATTGTATTGTTTTCAATTGAATCGAAAACACTTAAAATGTATAACTTTGTATTTTCTGAATGCATTTCTATTTTATTCACTAATCAACCTTTTAAAATGTACTATTATAACTGTCCTAAATGTATTCCGATATCTCTTATTTTCCAACCCTCCAAATTCCCTTCCAATTTCTCCCTGAAACTCAATACCTCTGACAGCAAGTGAGTGGGTGAGTGAAGCTAGCCACGTGGACTTGAGGCCTCTGATGTAGCAGGTGTAGTTGCCTGAATCTTCGTACTGGAGGTCTTCGTTGGTTTGGGTAAGAATAGATTGAGGATGGGAAGGAGTCAGATGAAAAGATGGCGCTGAGTTGACATGATTAAAGATATTAATGTGAATGGTGGAATGAAAGTTTGGAAGGTGAGAGAGGGTTGGGTTTGAAAGTATCAGTAAATAATACAAACTAGTGATTGAATGAGTCTATCAATATAATGGTCAAATGATTTATCATTATAAAAAAGAAAGCCAATAAACTTATACACTAATTATTTTGAACTTTTAGTTTTAAGCAATGAAGTTACTTTTAATGCTTAAAGTAACGTGGAAGAATGGCGACTTTTCGGCGAACGAAATGCCAAATCGTTTGGTGCCTAAAAAAGGTTGTTGAATGATGCCGGCATGGTTGATGTCGGTCTGATGGATGGATGAAAAAGATGTTGATGGATGGGTGAAAAAAATGCTGAGGAAAAAAAGATAAGAAAAAGAATTTATTAAACGGTTAGATGAAAGAGTTAGATGAATGGGTTAGTACAAAATTGTTCGGTTTGTGTGAAACTATGGATGATACGGTAGGAAACATAGTTGTTACTTTTAGGATAAAAATAAGAAGTTAAAGATAGATCATCAATAATTATGGTTCTGGAATGTGAAAATATCTTTAAAATTATACATAACGAAATATTTCTTTTTCTTATAATTTTTAACTATTAAAATAAACAAATAAATCTGAAATCTAGCTTTGCAATCTCACGAGCTTGTGGGTGAGCTAGTTTCAAACTAGTAGTTTGTGTGTTGTTGAATCGATATTTGAAAGATACAGTGATATTAAAAAGATTGCAAGATATTCGGCGATTGCGCAAGATGCCTTCTTTTTATTGGCAAGCAATTCTCTCTACTTGATAGAAACTGCTATAAAAGTGTATAAAATCAATTTATTTATTTGAAACTTTGAATTGAATAAATTCAAGAAAATAGCATTTTCAAAGCTAGATTATATCATATTTTATATTTGAGATTTTCTACAACATCTTTAGAGACATTTAGATTTTCACCTTCTCGTCTCCTTGTCTTTTGAACCAAAAAACAGGATGGCTGAAAATTTTGAAGTTCTCAGATTCGAAGTCACAACTCAGGTCGACGGACTCATTTCTTTCCACTACGATGATTCTTTCTATAGTCGTCATAGTTACGACGGGAATTTCCAATGACACTGCATAAAAATAAGATGCATTGAAGTACAAAAAGCTATTACGATGATTAAAATCTGAATAATGGATCTCATTTGTTCAACGACTTTCTTATTAATTAATTGGTTTTTGATTTAAAATTAAATGTATTTTAAATTTTAATTTCAAAATGATAATTATATTACTAGAGTGATTAAGAAAAAAAGATATTTTAAAACAAAAATGAAGTTAGGTTTCAATCCAGGGTAACCGAACGACCAACGGCTAATGGTCCTAGGTTCGAGCGCAACCGAGACACTATAATAATGTTCGTCATTATTATTATTAATATTTTTATAACTTGCATTTTACTATACACTAATCTTCTAACACCATCACCACTAACCCACCACCATCACCCTCAACACCACCATCCCCACCATCCCACAACCACTACCCTCAACCCCACCATCACCACTAACCCACCACCATCACCCTCAACACCACCATCCCCACCATCCCACAACCACTCCCCTCAACCCCACCATCACCACCAACCCACCACCATCACCCCCAACACCACCATCCCACCGATCTCATTGATCGTGAAGATTAAAAAGTATTGGCAGATAGGACTTGTGGTCATGTTTGGAGAGATGCAACAACTTATACAAGTGGAAATGTGTATTTTTTCAATTGAAACTGTCAACAATGATTTGAAATAGTTTGTACGTTCGATATAAAAATACAATTAACTATCTTCCAAACTCAATTAGTTAAACTTGTTTCAATAAAAATTAATCTTGATCAACCAGTTAACTACCACACAGAACCCCACCATTACAACCATACCATTCTGAATCGTCAAACCCTATAATTTCGAGTATCAGAATAAGTGAGTTATACCTCTTAACAAAGACTTCATTGCCGAATTTCTTAATCACAAACACCCGGATAAAAACTACAGAAAGACATCCAGTAATGCCCAGAACTAGTAACAAAACTACTAACAAAACTACGTTAGACTCATAATCAGCTCCACAAAATCTACTAATTATACACAAAACTTAATCTTTCAAATACTTTTTTTAGTTTAATTTATTTCCAATTAAAATTACTCGTGCAAATGACTCAACCCCTACGAACGCAGACGATAAACTTTCCTTATATACCTCTCCGAACGACCCTCTCCAATTATATGCCACGATCCTCGACAAAGTTTGCTTGTGTGTGCTTCTCTTTATGGGGTTATGTTTGTGTCGTTTTAGTTTTTTTCAAGTCACCACTCTTATTTCCGTTTGTGTTTTTTATATACGTATGTGTTTCTTGTGTGTAAAAAAACAAACAAATAGTTTATATTCAAAAGGTATGTTGAGGGGTTTATTGTGTGTATTATGTGGGGGTATAGAGTGTGCTTTGTTGCCTCAAATCAGGTGGAACTATGCACAGAAGGGTTGGCTATATGGAAGCCTGAAAAGCGCTCTCGTTTTTGGTAAGGGTTTTGAGTGATGTGTGAAATCGATGGGCTTGTGATGGAAGAGGGTGAAATTAGTGAAGGTTAATATTGTGGATGGGGGTGAGATGGTAGTGAGGTGGGTGTAGATTAAAAGTATGGGTGTTGACTAAAAAACAAGTTTGTGGCTTTGGAAGTAGTCAAGGATAGTTTGTGTGTGTGTGTTTGTGTGTGTTTGTGTGTGTGTGTGTGTGTGTGTGTGTGTGTGTGTGTGTGTGTGTGTGTGTGTGTGTGTGTGTGTGTGTGTGTGTGTGTGTGTGTGTGTGTGTGTGTGTGTGTGTGTGTGTGTGTGTGTGTGTGTGTGTGTGTGTGTGTGTGTGTGTGTGTGTGTGTGTGTGTGTGTGTGTGTGTGTGTGTGTGTGTGTGTGTGTGTGTGTGTGTGTGTGTGTGTGTGTGTGTGTGTGTGTGTGTGTGTGTGTGTGTGTGTGTGTGTGTGTGTGTGTGTGTGTGTGTGTGTGTGTGTGTGTGTGTGTGTGTGTGTGTGTGTGTGTGTGTGTGTGTGTGTGTGTGTGTGTGTGTGTGTGTGTGTGTGTGTGTGTGTGTGTGTGTGAGTGCTGTCCCAACCGCACTCGATGACACCACTCTTATAAACGTCCACTCACCGAGTGATTATCACTATCAAAACAAATCGCTAATTTCGAAAAAGCTTTTTCTGCTTTTGAGTTCACTTTTAGTTGACTCAGGACGTTTCAATCAATGCTCCCATCAGCTCTCACACTCTTTTACCAAGCCTCCACTTTTCGCACTCAGTTTCCTTTGAGTAGGTTGAATAATTTTCGTAAATTTATCGGTTTTCTTGAATAACTGTTTAATCACATAATTAAATAAATTATAAAAAAGAATGACGATGGTGCTGGAAATGATGACGATGAAGAAGACAAGGAGGGAGACCTATGTTACGGCGTTAATGTTAAAAAAGATTATTATAAACAGGGTTTAAAAATTGGAAAAAGAATAGGTAGGTTTAAAGAAATAAAAGTTTGAAGAATTAAGACAATTGGAATAGTAATATAAATATGTAACTTAAATAAAGTTTAGTTCTTTTACACTGTTTATATTTAAATTTCATGTTCGTAAGAAGCATCAATGAAGGATGTAACGAAGAATAAGTTGGTGATAGGAGGTAAATAAACAAAAGATGAATGAATTATATGAAAACGCGGAAAACATTTATCTTAAAAAGTAATTAATAAATTAATAAAACCGAAGATTTAGGAAGGATTAATAAAAAATATAAGAGTAAATAGAAAGGAAGATGCATAAAACCATAGATAAAAGTCCAAAACCAACAGAATATAAATTGCAAGTTGAGATAAGAAATCTTCGGGACATGCGGAACATCGGAGAAGAATCTTTATTAATTAAAATGGATGGAAAATTAATACAGCATGCTCGCATGAAGAATTGAAGAGGAGATCTGAAAGCCGATAAAGACGATATGTCACGTTACAATCAAACGTCCGCTCAGAAACGTATGTTGCAGAGACAATTTTAACAAAAACAATGCCATGCAACAGGGAAAAGAATGTCGAAAGGAAAGAAATGAGTTGAGAGATTGTATCTGTCTTGTGTACTGTGTACCATTCTATTCCTGGTTTTATACTCACCTTTAACATCTCATGTTTCAATGTATTTAAATTGAGTCATTCTCCCACACTCGTCCCCTAACCATCTAAAACCCACTTTCATATTCATCGTTTTAACAATCACTTGACCCAACCCATGCCTGTTTCAGACCCATTATACCCGTAACATAAACCATACTACATAAAGGTAAAATACATATTCACAAATCTTGAACATTACTTTGTCATAGATCTTGTCTGGTAAAAGACTGACGCGAAAGAAGCCGTAATTATGAGATTTGTTGTCTTTTCCAGTAATTATTTTATTGATTTCCCAAATGGAGTTTCTTGAAATATCGAGGACTTGTTGTGCACTTTTGTATCAGTGGCAGCCGATCTGCTTGATGGTGGCAGAAACATGATTAATTGGCCAGAAATCTCAAAAATCAATTTGATTTATGATGCATACAAACTGATGATGTTCTCTAGAGATTGTATTTTCTTGAATAACTCAATTCTTTCGGGTTTTTATATTTGGGAGCTTTCGGGTTTTTATATTTGGGAGCTAATTTTGACAGTTTTATCGAACTATAAGCTAATTTGTATCTGGTGTTTTTATGGTTCTGAAAATAATTCCTACCTTAGGCGAACGATCAATTTGAAGTCAAAAATTGTATATACAAAATTAATATAAGATTGAGAGGAAGTATATTGAAAAATTCTTCAAACGAAAATGGAATATTTTTAATGAAAGAATAAAAACTATGTATATAAAACAAAAAAGTATATAAAAAAATAGAAAGTAAACTAGGAAAAAAAACCAACCGGAGTACCATAGGTAAAAAACATAAATAGGATTTCTGAAGGATAAAAAAACTATAATTAAAACATTTAAACTTAAACGTTCAAAATCAATCATAAAATTATATAAATACGAAAAAATCGAGAATATAGGCGTGAAAAATGGAAAAAGAGAAAAGGATGAGAACTGATCAAGCAAATCGCAATCGAAGGAGAGATGACATTTCGATTTCCTATCGTCTTTTGCGAAATATTACTCGTGTGATCCTTGTTTTCCGATACTTTTTAGTAGTTTTATTGAATCCTCGATTTATTTTTTTCGATTTATTATACATTTAATGTATTTATATCTATATTTCGCTCTTTTAATGAAGCCGATGCCAAACATAATTTTCCAGTAATGGCTCATGACTATTTTCATTATAAACGTTTAGAAAAAAATATAAGATATAATAAAATGACTTTTTGCAAATACACACTCCCACAAAAACACCAACAAACAAACGCACACACAAACGAACAACAGGGCGACGGGATATCTGCAAAATAATTAATAAAGAGTAGATTGTTTGCGGTAAATCGATGCTTTAGTTAATTCTGCAAAGACAATAAAAAGTAATCTAGAAAAGCTCTTCATATCTCGACATTTTATTACTTTGTTTCCATTATATTATTTATAAAATAATAAACAATTAAGGGGTATTTCAGAAAGTATCTAGATTTTATCATAGAGCTATTAAAGATGACTTAATGGTTGCTTGAACCCATCGAATACCTAAATAGCTATTAATTTAGTATTTAATAGTTTAATTGAAATTTTCATTGCTTGATGCAATCGTGATAAGAAGGTTTAAAGATTATGAAGATAAGCCGTGTCTTTGAGAACCAACAGACTGGTGGAGAAATTGGCCTGAAGTTTGAAGATCCTCCAAGGGCCCCGATAAATGCGCCACTACCGAAAAATAAAAACATATAACACTGAAAGACTTGGCATTAAGTCAGATATATTTTTCACAATGTCTGTATAATATTATAACAACAATTGCTTTGCAAGAGAATTTAGACATGTCATACATTTTCGATTGTTCATGTCTCAGGTCAGTTGAACCAAGCCAAACAATGAACAGATTGATTCAGGGTTTCAAATTGGCACCTATATTGTGTCCTGAAACTATTGCAAGCAAAATCATAGTTATTAGAAACACATGTTGCTTCATTTTCAAAATAATTTTGACACGACTAAATACAAAAACGTCTTTTATTAAGATTTTATTTTTAAGAAGTGTGGAATTAAGCACATAAAATAAAACATCATTAATGACTCTCTTTGGTTTATGACAGGTTGACCCCGTTCAAAAGCCAATAAATTAAGTTCCAAACTCTATAAAAAGAAGAACGACGAACATGGTTTGGCTTTCTTGAAACTATATTTTCGATTTAATGATGAAGAACGTTCTTCTTGTCTTGATTGCCTTGCTGCCAAGCTGCAGAGCACAGGTAGACCTGACCGTAACTCCGAACGTTGGAGGCACTTACATAGTGGAAGCTGTGGTCGCGATCATCCAAGAAAAGTGCGTCTTTGAAGACGACAAACTATTTTTACGCAGAATGGCGTATGTTGAGACCACCGATGGTTCAGATGTTAAGACTTATGCAGCAGGCTATTTCGGAGGAATCTGGCAGGTGAAAGGCTATTTTTAAAGCTAATCAATTGTAAAAAACAGAAAAATACATTTTTACAATTGAAGTTTTAAAGCAGCGAGTACACACAAACGAAGTCAGTGAGCTCTTCCATACTGACCAAAGTGACGCAAGAGTACGGCATCGATTGGGCTGCTACCACCTGGAACGACCTGCTGAAGCCCTTGTATTCGGGCCTGGCTGCACGACTCTACATGCAATACAAAAAGGAAAATGGCAACGTGGCTATTCCAAGCTCGCTTCATGGCCAGTCGACCTACTGGGCCACCCACATCACTTCTTCTGCCAGTCCAAGCGCTGCCAGCTTTGCAACTGTTGCAGAAATACTCCCTCAAAGTAAGGTTGAAAAAACTCTGAAAAACACTAGAAAAAATTTGTATTTTTTCTTTATGTCTAAAACTTTTTGACAGTTTGTGAAGTGGTTGCTGACGTGGCTTTTCTAGTTGATGGCTCTAGATACATTTCCGCAACTGAGTATAATTCAGTCAAGGGCTTTTTGAAGAATGTGGTGGCAGACCTTAACATTGGTTCTGATATATCTTTCAATACGCGAGTCTCAGTTACGGTTTTCAGTTCATCTGTTTTTCCTCAGATTGATTTAGATGACTGTTCCACATTATCCTGCTACGAAACTAAGATTAATAACATCGTTCACCCCAAGACAAGTGAGTTTATATTTGAAATTCTTCATTAATGAGCGATTTTACTATGAAATGTAAAGATCTAAACCAATTTGTGAAAATTAAAATAACTTTTCAGATACCAATACCCACTTGGGTCTCAATTACATGACAAGTAACAATTTCCTCACTTCCAAGGGAGCACGAACAAGTAAGACCCTTGCTGTTTCTCATTCTTTATTGGCACAGTGTCACTTTTAATATTTCAAAAGCATTTTGTATCAATAATGGTTTTCGAAAAACTCATAAAATTGTGCAGATTTACCAAGAATTGTGGTAGTTTTAACAGACGGAGTGCCTGAAAACACTGCGCTAACGACGACTGCAGCTAATGCCTTGTTGGCTACGAATGTGAAGGTGTTCGCTGTGGGAATTAGCTCAAGAATCAATGTTGATGAGTTGAAAAAAATCGCTTCGGATCCAGTCTGCAACTACTACAGTGTTTTGAGTAACTTCAATGACTTTGATGGCTTTGTCAAACAAATCGAGAAAAGGTTTTGTGGAGGTAGGTTTCGCAAGCACTTGAGAAGGATTTAAACTTGATAAAGATTATTCTATACATTCATAGAAATCAAACTGAGTTATATTTTTTATTAATTTGTTTTTAAATTACCGAATAATTTTATAAAGTTCAAACGGAGATCAATGGCACAATCACTGTTGTTATAAACGGCATTAAATATTTATACTACACTCTTACCGCCTCTTGCCATATAGTCGGAGTGAGTAATTCCATAAATCTAAACTCACACTTCAATCGGTTAAACATTTTGAATAATTTTTATATTTGATTGATAAACTTCAATATGATCTTGAAACATACTTTTCAAAATAATGATTAAATCTGTATGAATACCACAACAGATGAGCACCATGAGTGAAAATGTCGAAATTTATTACTCATCTTCCTACCAGCCGAGTCCTGCCAAGTACGATGGCACCATGGTGGTGACACCGACATCCCCCAAGTATCTCTATTCATCACTCACGACTGGCAGAGTTTACATCGCCGCAGTGTCCACTTCCACCGTTCAATTAACATTTACATTACGTAGGTGAATTTGTTTCAACAAGATTCTGCTCGCATATAGTTAACATTCATATAAAACTAATTACATTATATTTTAACATTTTTAAATTTGTTTAAAAAAAGTTCCGAATAGCTGCACATGCCCTGGATGCTTAGAGTCAGTTGCTTCGGTTTCAGGTTTTTTCGAATGCATACAAAGTCAGTAACTTAACCATTAGAATTCCTACATTCAAACTCACTATCCACTATAAAGTATCTGAAAAATTAATATTTTTGTTGCTAAAAGAACATAAAACTATTTTAGAGTGACATTAAATGTTATATTTCACCAAGGCGCTTACAGTTTGACTACACGTATTGCAAGCACGGGTGGCTACACATGCGCAAACAGTCCTTGTACCCCTCTTGCTACCTCCATGAAGTTCCACTACCCACACGTCGACCCGACCAAGTTTGTAGAGTGCGGTGAGTGGGGTCAGTGCTATGAAATGCCATGTCCCCCGGGTCTCAAATGGTACGATGTCATCCAAGTGTGTAGCTGGTGATCATTGCAGATCAACCTACAAAACTTATGCTTTTTTAGAGACATTTCTCAAAACGACTGACATTTCATTAGTATAGTGTAGTAATGCTACATTGTAGTATAAGGTATTAAAATCAGTTTACAGTCAACAATGGTTTGCTATTAAAATGTCTAACACTTGAATGTGAATGCGTGTTACTTTGTAGGAATTTTGATTTTTTGAATTCTCATAATATATTTCTTTTGATATACTTAGTTTGTAAAAATGTTTCACAATAAAAAAAATAAATAAAAACACTCTTTAAATCTATCTAAACCATGACTCATAGTATTTAAGAGGCATCACCTTTCTCACCAAAGTATATTGAAATATTTGTTACATTAAGATGACACATCGTAAGCAAAAGTAAAATTGTGTTGAAATATTGAAGAGAAAATAGAGAAAATAAAACTTTATAAAGCTAAAAGTTTTTCTATAAGTTTGAAGGATATTTTGATCAATATGATTCAGATTTTTCAACATATAAATATATAAATACTTTCATACAAACTGAAAATTGTATTAAGGAATGAATAAATTAATAAATCAATGAATCAATAAACAAGTTAATAAACTAATGAAAATATAAAATAAATATATAAAAAAGATCTCTTGTGAGCCTAGTCATTTTCTTAACATAAACTAATATACTTATAATCTAAGTTGTATAAATTTATTCATATTTAAAAAATCCAAAGTTATAAAAAGCTGTTTAGATAGAAGACTTAAAATGTATGCAGATTTAAATATGTTTTTATATCAAATCAATGCTAATGATATCAAATAATGCTAAAATAATATTAAAATGTGAAAAATTAAAAAGAACACTAAAAAGTGTTAAAAAACAGAACAATATGAATTTTGAAATACAATGTTGACAATTTTTCCCCACATTACAAATCTCCATAGTTCTTCTTCAGCAACGACCCATAGTCATGATTTTTGAAGTCGTTGAAGGCATCGAGATCAACGTCACTAACGGGCTCGATTACGAAATAGTCTTCGTCACTCGCCATGCCGGAGCGGTAGTTGTCGTACTCAGAGTCGACCGCGGAGCCCGACTCACAACTCAGAGCCAGATCAGATCTTGAAACTTCACTGTTCAGTGAAGAGAGACTCAGGCTATCGAGTTGTTGCAGATAAATAATTTTGTCACTTAGCTCGTCTTTTCTTGCCATCCTTTCCGAGACCTTCTCTCTCAGACTCTTGCGAAAGTCTGAAGGCAGATGAGAGATGTTTTTCTTGTTGGTCACCCGGTACAACAGCTTAGGACTGCATCCTTCAAGAAATGAATTCTCTAGCGCTGAAGAGAGCCAGTCGAGACTCTTGCTGCGTGTTGGCTGCTTCGAAAGCACCTTTTTTCTCAGACTATATAGTCCCCGATTGCATGATCTCACCTGGTAAGCCATTTCTGAGTTTTTAACAAGTGCCTGGGTCTGAGATAAAGAACGCTTCATAGACGGTAAAAAGCTTTTAAGATTATTCTGAAGCTTAGACTTGTTGCCTGAACTATTGCTGTATACTTTTTCCAGCTCATTGAAATTTTTTGAAAAGCTGTGCTTACCTTTGCTTTCAATCGAATTGATACTGTCAGAAGCTTCAGAAACATTATCTATAAAAACAAAATTAGTTTTAAGCTTTGACTTTAAGAACGTGCTCAGGTCTTTATAATCAGACTTATTCGCCTTACCATGCCGACTTTTAGCACTTTTGCTTTCATTTGTGCTTGCAGAAATAAAGTTTGGATGAGTTGAACGATGAACCGATGATGAAGAAGAAGTTTTTGGAAGTGGCAAATCTGGACCATCATCTTGTTTAAATTTGTTGGCACTAACGCATGGCTTCATCATGCTCTCTCCAGGCTGTATGGTGCCTTTCTTGGACTCAATAAAAATGTGGCTTTCAGGTAGATTGCGATTATTTTTTTTTTGGTGGTCATTGAGTCCATTGTTCCACACGGATGACGCTTTATCTTCAATATTCGAAACACCTTCAATGAAATTTCGATTTTTTTCACTTTCGCTTGAAACTTCTTTGATGACTTTCGGGTCTTTATTGATGTCAGTAGCAACCACGATGTTGTTAGTGCTGTTGCAACTATTATGAGAGGGTGAGTTGAGGTTGGAGGGTGTTTTGTGGTAGGAGGAACGGGAAGAGCTGCTTAATTGGAAGAACGAAGTAGGAGAAGGAAGAATATCTGGCGACAATACAAACTTCTGAGACAAGCTGCTGTTCTCGCAAGTGTCCATCAAGTCATTTAAAAACCTTTTGTTCTGCGCTTTTTGCGTGCTGCAGTTGAGATTGTCTGAAGTATCAAAAACTTTTTTATTCACATCACGTGCTTTTTCTTTCAGACTGCTTCGCTTGAAGTCAACCCACTTTTCGGAGTGTTCATTGACTGAAAAGACCGATTTGTTCATCCTGGATGGAGGCTTGAAGGCAGAAAAAGTGGAATCTCTGTGCTGAAATGGCTTTTTAAAGAAAAAGTCATCAGTGGTGAATGAGGTTGTTTGAGTGTTATGAATGTTACTAGGTCGGTGGGAAGGGTCGGATATGAGGGAAAGTTGTCTAGTCGCCTTGATTCGCTGATGCGTCTCTTGTGTCTTGGAGGCTTTTCCACCGTATTTTTGATGTAGCTTGCAATCATGAGAAGGTGTCTTCACGTTGTCATACGCCTTGGAGTTTTCAGAGCAATACTCGTTGTGGAGAGGTTTTTGCGCATCAGTGCAGTGTTTCTGGTTGATGGAGCTTCTGAGAGAGCCTGCATTGCTCTCATACTCTGTGGTCGAAAAGTCACTTTCGGTAAAGGCATTGATGGCTTTGAAGCCTATTTCTCTAAGAGGGATGCCTGTGCTTTTGTCGTAAGTGCTGCTCATGAAAGAACTGTGTATGCTACTGATGAGAAATTCTTTTTCGATGTTGCTATTTTTGTTGTGGTTGGTGTTGTCGTTGTCATTGTAGCTGAGGTTGTTTTCAGTCAAGAGAGTGACGTCTGGTCTCTGAGCGAGCTTGACCCCCCGATCACTTGCTTCATTCGAATCACCAGTTAACACTTCTCTATAACCCCTTGAGAACTCTTTTTCAAACACATGTGTTTTTTCAAGCTCGCTTTTGTAGCCTGGCGATGTCTTCTTCACGGTTGACAACTTCTCGTTCGATTCGTTTTCTTCGATGCACTTTTCATTTATCGACTCTTTCATCGTGCGCATCATCATCATCAGCACCTCCTGACTCATGCCCCCTCCGTGGTAGGACAGTCTGCTCTGTTGCATGGTGAGAAGGACGTAGGTGACTTGTTGCTTGCCGCAAGACATCTTCACGTCTCCCCTGCACTCAAAGTCGTATAAGTTCGCCAGGCAGTCTCGCACCACGCCTGAAGTCTGTGTTAGAAATGAGGGTTGGCGGTTACTTTGCGAGAAATAGAACGTAAATGAATCCTATAAATTATATTATAAATTATTTCAAAAATATCAGTAAGCAGTTAACTAACTTGTATGAAGCCAGGTATACAGGTGGCATCCAGCTTACAAGCGGCATTGACGCAGTGCCCCCAGATGTCAAAATGAGGTCGTGGTCCCCCAACAATCCCTGCTACCACCCGTCCCATGTCAACTCCTTTTTTATGAAGAGTTCATTATTATTATTTTTGTTGGAATTGTTAGAAGTATTATCGTAAAACCTATTCTAGCATGGGTGTTTAAATAAAACATTTTTAAAGTACGCAATGAAGTAAAGAGAGAGAGTAGAAGATTATAAAAAAAATCCAAGTTAGAATTGCTCACAAACTCGTTCTTTAACCGAATTAACTTACAACAACTAGCACGAACCAGCTGTGAAACTGAAGGTCTTCTTGTCTCCCCTTCCTCTGCCCACCCTCCTGGCCACTGCCCTCATCTCCATCAGCGCCTCCACCAGAGCACTCAGACTCGACTGCTGACTTTCTAGACTATTCTGTGGAGGATGCATGAGGAGGGAAAAAGTGTGAGAGAGTAGTAAAAGTAGAAAATAATAGAATGAAGAGTGAGAAAAATTTATTTTTGTTTGGAGAGAGTTATTTCCTCGAATGGACATCAACACCATCACATAGCTCCCAATATAACATAACTTACATACTAGATTCCTCAAACAACAACAACAACAACAAACACAACAACAACAGGCACACACATGTATTTTGTAGTTGGGCTTGAGACCCAGGGCGAAGACATAGGACGCTCCGGTAGACTTGATCTTCAACGCAGCTGTGTGCTTGGCACTCGCCAGCACCTTAGAGGCAAGTTTAATTAACTTTTATACTTTAGTTATTTGATTATTCAGGATAAAATATTGAAGCTTTATATTTATTAAGCAATATATTTTTCTTTTTACATTGGAAAAAAATTAAACATTCAAAATTAATTTTTAAATAACTATTTTTTTATATTCCATTTCCAATCAATTCCAACGATTAAAAACCACAAAAAACACCTAACATCATCATCATCACCAGCAGGCACCTTGTCAAACGAAGTAATGACGTCATGGATGGCTCTGACATCATCCACGTATTGACTCTCTGCTCCTCCTTCTCCTTCTCCAGCAAGCTCATTCTGCCAAGCTGTGATGCTGGCGACTGCAACAAGATCGAATTCTTGGGAGTAGAGGTCCTTAATGGTTGAGAGGATGGGAAGGGTGGGTCGAGAGTTAGTGAGTAGAGATCTTTCGTTGTAGTAGGGGGGTAGAGGGAGTAAGTGAGTGGAGTTAAGAAGATGTGTTGAAGATGCAAAAAGATGTGTGGAAAGTTAGTGAGTGGGGTTGAAAAGATGGGTCGAAGATGGAAAAAACAATATGTGGGAGAAGTGAGTGAGTGAGTAGTGAATCGATGAAATGGGTTTGAGTGGCTGGTGAGTGCGTATTGAAATGTACTGGTGAGCCGAAAGTATGAAGATATGAGATTGTGTTGCTGAGGTGGTCTGATAGTAACTAAAAAATTAATGAAACTGGGGTGTTGAAGACTGAGAAAACAATAACAAAAACAATAAATAACGATAACAATAAGAATAAAAAAAATTATAGATGACAGAGATGAGTATATTGAAAATATTCTGCAAATGAATAAAAAAAGAAAAAAAAGCTAAATTTGGAAAAAAACCTTAAAAAAAATAAAATTATGCACCGTTATCTCTTTATCTGTAGTGTTAGTGAAGCGAGGAACCAAGTGGGAAGGAAGGACTGTGGTTAAAAGGTATTGATTGCTCTGACAAGTCTGTACCAAGTCATGTCTGTTCTGTTTCACCTGCGTGGAAGAGGAAGGAGACTTATAGATTGAAGTTTTCTGGGTTGGTAAGTATTGATTATTTGAGCTATAAATATTAAGACTATTTCAGTGTATTCTTAGACTTTTAATACATTTAATGTGTTAAATGTTATCCATTTCACTCACTTTTGTCCACTCTATCACAAACATCTTTTAGAAATTTTTTAAACACTTTATTTCAACTGGCGAAACCAAATTTCCACCACGCTACCTACCCGACACTTCTACCAATCCTCCAAACCACCCTCTAAACCATCTTTTTTCACAAATTTTTCCACTCTACTCTACTCTTCACCACCTTTCACCCACCCACTACTTACTCTTCTCCACCCACGAACTTTTTCTTGCCATATGAACTTGAGTCTGGATATCCAATCGAGGTGCCTACTGCACAAATAGAGAGCACTGACGACGTGTAGCAGCATCAGGATGCCAGGACCGTCACTCGGTAAATCGTTGCTGGTTGCGTTGAATTTGTCGTCGTTGTGTGGTTTTTTGTTTCTCTATATCAAGCACATTTAAAACAAACATTTTTGCTATTTATTTTAAAATATTTTAATAATTAAAATGATCACTCCCATTATGCTACGATCAGAACCCACCCAATATACGGATCATGATACTTTTGATTTTTTTTATTTTTCACCCTTTATTTACATTATAATTCCTACCCTTATTCATATATAACTACTTCTATCAGCACCTACCCGATAGACGGATCGTGATTGATGAAAAAGGCTTTGTTGGTAACTTCGATGACGATGACGTAAAGCAAGCAAACAAGAACCCAGAGTGACAACTTAATAGACGAAGGTAGACGGGTGAAAATGAAACAGACTAGAAGGCATGGTAGGGAGTTGAGGTAGATGTACTGCGGAAGGTAGCAGTCGAGGTGGGATGGCTGGTAGAAGGAGATTAGATTGATGAGGGTTGATGATGGATGGGATGATGTTGGGGAGGAAAACTGGGATGATGCTGCTGTGTTGAGAAAAAAGTCGCTGGATTTTGTGGAGAAAAAGACACTGCCTCTGCAACAGAACTGTGGGAGTGGTGGTAGTGATGATTTAAAACATGCTGACTAACTTTTTTTAAATAATTAATATGTATGAATGATTTTATAAATAAATGAACAGTAATATTTATAAATGAATGGATGACCAACAAATCGCTGAATTAACGACAAAAAGGTTGCATAGAAACATACTGTGTTGGAAACGGCCATGGTGAGATGAAGAAGAATGCTGACGACAATGCTGACCCTCTGGAGAATCACCGACTTCAATATGTCACAGTTAAAGCACTGCAAGAGTATCAGGGAGATGAAAAGTGGTGGAACTATTGAGGATGGAAGATGTGAATGGGAAATAAATAAAATTGAGAAATGATGTGGAGATGGTGATGGGTTTTGGGTAAAGGGAAGTAGACGATGTAAAACCTTGATTTTGTAAGCCAGAATGAGCATGAGTGAGATGCACAAGAAGGAGAAGTTGAGAAGGAAAAAGAGGAGCAGGAAGAGAGATCTGTTGGGGGAGTTGATCATGACAAGTTATTAAATAAAGATGAGGAAATATAAAATTTAAAGCAGGTTTTCGTTTTATGACTGTTGCTAGAGTACATCAATACGCCTTTCTTAAAAATAAAATCCACTCACAAATAACTTTACAATATTGAAAATAAATAAACATTATAAATTTAAATTATTAAAGCTTCATTGTGTGAATTAGTTCTACAATCTAGATTGATAAGTTGCCAACCTAGCGAGAAGGAACGTGTGCAGAAGCATTGAAAAGACGAGAATGATGAGGGACAAGACGAGTTTGGAAGCAAAGAATTTGTCTTCTGACCGATTGAACTGTTCGAATGGCAATAATGGACGCTTTTTATAAAAATGTTTTTAATAAATTTATGAAAAATTATCGACTAAAACTCCTAAATCATCACAAACCACATAATCCCTACTCTCCTTCCACTCAACCGTCAACTACCTCTTTTTCCATAGATGGATCTTTAAAGGCAAGACTCAAGAAGTGAACATCATTTCTAGTTGGTTGTTCCAGACAAGCTTCCTTCATCGACCGTACCAGGTGTCTGTAGTGTCTCTCCCATAAAGCCGATGTGGTGTTGCCTCTATGGAGTGAGGATGAGTTGGACTTTTGAGATGAAGGCTTGAATGGTTGAAAGAATGATTGATAAGAGGATGAAGGGTTCGGGGTGATCAGGATTATGGATTGTGAGAAAAATATAGTTTCAAAAAGATTTAGATTAATTTGGGATAAGAAATAAATGGATAACAGACAAAAATATAAATTGTAATATTACAAATAAATATCAATATAGATACCTTTTATAAGTGTTCAAAATTCCTTCGAATGAATGAATCTGTGAAAAAATTGTTCAAGTCACACTTTCCATCAAAAGCTTTTCAACCAAAGCGTTCACTTAACCTAACCCATTCACCTTTTACACTATAACATTGTTCTGTTCACTAACACCATCCCTTCCATCCTAGTATCCTTTTCAAATCTCATTTCATTGTTACTCTCCCATAACAAAATTATATTTTCTCTATCAAATTTTCCTAATTCACCCTTTTTTTTAAATTTTATTTTGACAATCCTACATCCATCTCATCCCATTTCATCTTCATGAAACAACCCCCATCTCACCGATAGAATCGCTGGCAGATCAATGGCTTTGGGAAGACTGGAAAATGGCTGCTCAACATTGAACTTGACTGAAGCGATAATGGCAGGTAGAGACCTCACGTGGTGGCAGTTATAGCTAGTGCTCTTTGGCAGAAAATAGTGCTGTGTGGTATAGTTTTAGTTGTAGTGGTGTAGTTGTTATGGTGTAGTTGTAGTGGTGTAGTTGTAGTGGTGTAGTTGTTATGGTGTAGTTGTAGTGGTCTAGTTGTAGTGGTGTAGTTGTAGTGGTGTAGTTGTAATGGTGTAGTTGTGGTGGTGTAGTTGTAGTGGTGTAGTTGTAGTGTTGTAGTTGTAGTGGTGTAGTTGTAGTGGTGTAGTTGTAGTGGTGTAGTTGTAGTGGTGCAGTTGTAGTGGTGAAATAATAGTTCTGTGTGGTGTAGTTGTAGTGATGGAGTAATTGTGTATTCACATGTTTTCACAAACTCTTTCCATCCATCTCTAGACCCAATCTTCTCATATCTACAACCATTCCCCCACTCTACCTCTTCCCTCACCTTCCTCGAATGTTCATTTACAATGTAGTACGTCTCAAACGGCACGACAGACTTTCCTTCGTTCAACCCCACGGGAAACTCCCCATCCAGGCGTTCTAGAGTCTTACATGTTATCAGCACTCTACTGGAAATGAAGGTGGACAGGAAAGTGGAGGGGGGGGGGGGGGGTAGAGTGGTGGATGAGTGATTAGTTGGTTGATGTGTTAGAGAGAAAATGAAAGATGATTTTATGAACGAGCGGATTGGTGGGTTGAGAATAAATAGGTGGGTGGGTGAAAAATTTATCGAAGTTGGTTTGTAGATAAATTGTGGTTTTTAATGCGAGGGTTAGTGAGTCATTATTAGTATCCGAAGCGTGTATTTAAAAATTACTTAATCCGGGCTTTCATTCGATGAGTCTGATTTGACGATAAATAAAAATAGGTGGTTGTCCCAAAACTAAAAAATCTTAAACCACTCATCACCCTACACAAAATCAATTAAAACACACCCAGGCTTTCCAGAACGTTCTAGTAGTGACGTCATGAAAACATTTCTCCCACAAACGTCATAACCCCACCTGACCACGCCTACCACGCCTGCCACCACAGCGCCTGTATGCACCGCGACCCTCATTCTCAAAGAGACGCCAGTGAGAGTGGCTAGAAAACTGAATAGATGGAAGAAAACCATGAAAATCAATTTAAAACAAGGTTTTTGAAATCCAGCAAATACCACAGAGGTTTTCTGATTCAAAAAAATATTTATAACTTTTAAATAAACTCAATTTTCCAAAATCAACCATTCCTTCAACAAGCCTTATTTCAATGACACCAGAGAGATTCTTTCCAATCATTCCAAACCCTTCCCAACCTCACGAAATCCAGCATATCCAGGGCCATTTCAACGGCATTTTTGGCGTGTTTGTGCTTCTGTTGGCCCATGCCTGCGACGCAGAAGTATCTGTCGCCTTGTAGTTGGATGCGTGTGCAGTGGTTTTCCTGTGGAGATGTTGGTTGGTTGGCTCGTGAAATAGTGTTAATGGTGTTTGAGTTGGTGGTTGAAAGTGTTTTTATGATTTTTTGGTGCGTGAATGAAAATGTGATTGTATGGTGGAAATATGGGAGTGAGAGAGTATTGGTGCATAAGTGGAAGGTTGTACAAATTGAAAATAAACGATAAATAACGAATAATTGAGAAAAAAAATTTAAGAAATAATATTGAAGTTGTGAAGAGTTGGCGTACAAGAGGTAGTAGTGCAAGAGGGTGGTAATTTAAATAGTGGATTTTCTGTGCCTTTGGTGAAATAGATAATGAGTTCAAATGAAATCTCGGAAGCTCAAATTGATGTTTGAAAATAAAAATCGGAAATTTTAGTAAAATATTAATCTAGTCTTCTCTCTCAAAACATCAACAACGCCTCGTTGCACTTTCTTTTACGTTTTTTCATGGAATGTAATATCAGCCATTTGATGTATGAGAGTAAAAAATAACGTGAAACATGAGTCGATTAAGTGATGATGGCGAAAAGATGTTTTTAATAATAATTCGAATGATGAATAGTCGTGTGTTGAAGAATTGATCAAGCTTGCGTTTGGAGCTTGGTATTAAAAAGTTGTTCGATAAATTCCAAAACTAAATAAATAAAATTATTAATATAAGTTATTTTAACAATCTAGTAGGAGTATTTGAAATAGAATAAATCATAATTTTTTGTATTCTATTCTATACTTAATCAAATAATTAAACATGCCTTTGATTAACTTTAATTTGGTGATCTACAAATCAAGCCATTAATTAATGTATCATAAAAACTTATTGAAAAACAAAATAGGACGCTACGTCAATAAACGAAAAATGCATTAAATTACCAAGGCCAGTTGGTCAAATCTGCCAAAGACTTCGTTCAAGAAACGTATGAATTCGAGCGAGGAGCAGTGGTTATAGATGTGGCTCAGGCCAGAGAGGTCTCCGTAGATGATGCTGTGTGGTGGTTAGTAGTCGTGGAACCACACTTTGATGTGATGGTATTCGGTGGCTTTGTGAAATTTTTGAAAAATCTCGTTTCCACATTACACCAAACCATCTCTCCCATCTTCTTTCCTCCCCACCCACCTGACGTCATCATAGTGTTGCGCGTGCACCTTGTGGAGGTGCTGCCCCATCAGCAAGTCAGTTTTCATTTCCAGGGCAACCAGTCTTGGTACCAGATAGCCCAGCAACTTATCCTGTATTTGTGTTAGGTTTTTGAATTTGATTATTTTTTATTATTATTTAATTAGTAGTTGATTATGGAAAGGAAATTGAAAGACAAAAAGCTGAACTGATTAATTTATTTTTATTTTTTAGAATAATTATGTGTTAAGTTAAAAATAAGTCAAAAAATAAACATCAAATTCTGATGATGATGATGAAAGTGATGCTGATGATTCTGACCAAACAAAGTTTCAGTAGGAAATGCATGAGAGGATGGTATTACAAAGTGAAAAACAGTGTTATGCTTTGCTAAAGCTAAAGCTTTGTCAATGATGAGGATGATAATGATTGTGTTGATTCTGATAAAGAAGATTTTAGTTGAGAAAATGAAGCTATGCTAGTGTTAACGATATGTCGATGATAATGAGCAAAATAATAAAACGATGGTGGTGTTAGAACTGGTACTAATTATGATTATTTAGCAAGGAAAGAGATTCCTATGATAATCAAACGTAAAAAGATAAGAAAAACATGTGATATTTTCTCTCCAGAGTCTTTTGATCTTGAGACTCAAACGTCATTGCTCATAACTCATCGGCATTTACAGCGATTCATCAGATAGAGGCGTTTTAGGAGAGTGCATCATTCTTTTAAAAACATATGAAAATTTCGGCACTGCAAATGCGGCGTCAAATAATCAAGAATTCAAAAATATTCGTTAAGTTATTTTTTATACTTTAATAAGTTTTTTGAGTGCATAACGTTTTACCTTTAAAAATTATGAAGAAAAACCATTTAGTTTTGGTTTCAAGTATTTTTATTTGTTTTTTTATTTATATTTTCAATACGCAGCTTATCAGTAAGTCGGATTTTCTTTGAAACTGAAATCAAAGTACACTAACAACTGACCCACTTTCTAAGTTCAAAAATATTTGCATAACAAAAAAACAAAACAATATTTTTATCATAATTATTAAAAATAAAAGTAGTAAAATGGGAAAAAATCATTTGCAATTAGTATAATTATTAAAATAATTGTTAACAAAATCTTTTTTTTAAATATCTTAAAAATCATATACGAATTCTATTCACAAGTGGAAGCGGTTTAAAATTTAAACTTTAAATTATTAAGGCCCTGAATAGATAATAAATCACTGCCACTTTTCGCCTGTAGGACTCCCAGGATGTTGGCCCATGATGTATCGAACATTAAAATCCTTTCGTGTTTTTATTCCTCCCCTTCCACTAGATGTTTATTTTTACTTTCTTTCTTAATTCACCAAAATTCAACAAAACAACTTGTTTCCCCACGAGCAATTTGACCCTCTCTTTAAACAAAGAACACACCAATCTTTTCCACTACCCCTAAACAAATAATTTATTCATAGCTCAAAGCGGGTCATTTCAACCAGACTTTTGAAAAAACCCCTTAAAGCAACCATTCCACTAAACCGAACATTTCTTTTCACACCTCTCCCAACACACCAAACCAATCACCATTCTGCCACTTTCATCCAACAAAGCCATCTGAACAAGTGAACTCCGACGAATGCAATGAAAGAGGGTCTTGACCTGTCTTTCGCGCCAGCGGTATACGAAGATGCATACGGTGTTCACTGTGGCGTAAATTAGTAGGTTACCCATCACCTGTGGGTGGAATGAAGGGGGTGGGTGGTTGATTGGTTTATCATGGCTGGTATGAAGGGTATGGAGGATGGTTGGTTTGTTATGAATGAGGGAGTCAGAGAAGATTATAAATAGATTAGTGGTTTACTACGAGTTTAAAAAAAATATGCGATGTTTCTGAGTAATTTCGATGGTGGTTGGTTGAGCTTATGATAAACTGATGCTAGGAAAACACATGAATCTTAAATGTACATTGTACATACATGTATACCTAATTAATGTATTATTCGAATTACATCTGTGTTTATCTGGTGCTGTGAGTAATATGCGTGTTTTCGAGGTGTGTTTTCGTAGATGTGTGTGTTTGTGTGTGTGTGTGTTTTCGTAGGTGTGTGTGTTTGTGTGTGTGTTTTTGTATGTGTGTATGTTTGGGGAGGGGGTATGAAAAAGAGAAAAATAATTTTGATGATGGGGGTTCGAGAATATTGAATATATACAAAATAATTTCCCCAAAAACATAAAAAAATAAAAATCGCTTCTCGGCCTAATGGCTAAGATCAAAAACATAAAAAAATAAAAATAATAAAAATATTGATGAAAGGTATAAGATAGATGTGTGAAAAGAAAAGATGAGTTCGATGGAGGAAGAAAAAGATGAATGGATGGGTGGAGTGAAAAATTGATAGATGGATGAATGGATGGATGAAGTGAAGAATTGATAGATGGATGGAAAAAGAAAAAGGATGCAGGGATGAGTCAGGATGGTGAATGGGCTGGCCTGAAGGAAGATAACACAGAGATTAGTGTTAAATGTGAATAAGTAATTGTAAGACATAATAATAAGAATGCTAATAAAAATAAGAATACTAAATAATAAAATAATAATAATTATTATTATCATCATCAATGATTTTATATTGAAAACTGGAATAGAAGAGAATTAAGACGTTTTTTCATAAGAAAGTCTCAAAAAAGCGGCAAAAATTCCATTTCATGTAGTGGATTCTCTATAATGGTTTTCAAAATGTGCTCAAAATCCAGTTTCAAATGTAATTAATGTCAAAACATATTAGATTGAAGAAATACCACTAAAAACTACAAGTTGTTGCAGGAAAGGTGAGTTTCCGCTCACCACCTGCTTCGGATTTGTGTGAAGTAAATTCTACTAACAGCTTCAGCCTTTCAAAAAAGTTTTTTTATTAATTTTTTCCAGTTTTTATCAATTTTCAATTAAGAGTTTTCTGTAAACTACATACGCTAGAAATAAAAAGTTTAACGCATCTGAGACCTGGAGTGTATCAATAAAAGCTGTGAATCGCCTTCAACACAACGACCATGAACCTTAGAACAAAAAGGAATATGAAACTACCCAGAACCACACGGAGAGAAGTCAAGGAATTAATTGAGTAAAAAAAACACCAGAATCTGTAAAAGATTAACTCCGTCATGGAGAAGATAACAGGACGACGATTATGATGACGATGAGGATTACTATTATTATTTTTTCTAATACTACTTATCATAAAAATATCATAAATAATTCTAATATCATTATTTTTATTCAAAGCTTTGCTAGCTAAACGATTAGACAGTCTAACAAAGCTTAAATTATACCTGTTTAGGAAGCAGTGACGAGAGTTCTGGATCGTGGATGGGGATGAAGATGCAGAGGAGGGAGTGAGAAAGAGCGAGAAACAAACCCAAGAAAAAAGGAAGTGCAAAACGGAAAGGTAGAAAACAGTAGAGAAGGATGGAGGCGTGGGAAATTCTCCACACCGCTTCAGAACGGGAAAAGAAGATTCTGTTAATGGAAATTGATCGTTTGTAGTTGATGCTCTGAAGGTCGAGAGGGGGTGAGATGGGGGTGCGTTCGTCAATGGCGAAGGAGACTGAAGAGAAGATGAGGATGAGGAGGACGATGAGGATGCTGACGATGCCTAAGAGACGTTCGTTCATGAAGCGTGTGTGCATGCAGACGAGGATTACGATGAAGGAGAAGCAGAGAGAGGTGTTGGAGACGTTCTCGAGACTCAAGCGGGTCAAGAACACGAAGTTGACGATTGACAGTGAGATCTGTATGTGAGGGAAGAGGGTGTATGTATGTGTGTGTGTTAGTGTATGTGTGTTTGTGGGGGATAGTGTATGTATGTGTATGTGTTAGTGTATCTGTGTGTATGGGGAAGAGTGTCTGATTGTGTGTGTGTTAGTGTATGTGTGTGAACAAGTGGAATATGCCGTTTTAGATAAATAAATAACTTACTGTAAAAAACCAAACACTGAAGAAATCCCATAGAAAAAAACAATAAAAACACACTATAATGACAATTCAAGTCACGCACACTCAAGGAACCTACAGTGAGAACGATCATGAGGATGAGGAGGCATTTGAGGCACATGAAGGAGAAGGAGAAAGAATACAGGTGGAATAGACGTCCAGTCTCCTTGGACTGAAACTCATAAGGAAAGATCATTTTTTTCCAGAATGGGGCGCTGGTGTTAAAAATATGTTCGTCCCTTTCTGGCGGTTCGTTATTTAATATACTGTTGTGTGGAAGCTGTCTATCGTTGAGTGTGTACAACAGTGGATTGTTTTGGAGGGTGTTGTTGCGTGTGTGACTGTTGTAATTATTGTTGTTGGTCTTTGTGTTGTTGATTGTTCTTGTGTTGTTGATGTTGTCGTAAGATGTGTTGCGGTTGTAGAACGAGTTGTTGTTAACCGGAATGTTGGTGATGTTGTTATTAAAAATGCTTTTGTCTTGATGGTTGTAAGCACGATTATTATTGTTGTTGTTGTTGGGGAAAACAAATTTAGTGTTGCTTGGCGTTGTAATCGTGCTTCTGAATGTACTGTAGCCACCATCAGTAACTGGAAAAGTCTCGAAGTTGTGATTATTGCAAAATAACCTATTATGAGTATTATACCTGTTCGTATTTTCATTTTTGATCTCATTTTCTTTATCGTGCTCATGATTTTTATTCGGATGCTTATTTTTTTGATTGTTGATGTTGTTGAGATGAGTGTGGTTATTAAAGTTGCCATTACCACCATCATCACCTATTTTATCAATGGCAGAAGTTTTAAAGAATGGGCTTTTGTTTTTAATATTTATATTGTTAATATTATTATGAATGCCTTTTTCATTTTTATTATTACCACTAATATACTTTATATTTTTATGACTGAAAACGTTCATGGTGTTTCAGGTCTAGAAGAATTGAATAAACCTAATTTAAGCTTTCGTTTTTTTATAAATTCTTTCTTACAATGCCTTGATAAACATTATATACATTTGTTTTATTTGAACAAATTCATGAAATATAAAAATTTGCGCAAGATATTTAATGAAAAAATAGTGATGAAATGCTGTAAGTAACGACATGAAAAGGGTGGATGAGTAATAGAGGTCGGACATGGACGATTTTTCATTCCCGGTCCCGTCCCGTTCCCGAAATTTGTTTTCCCGTCCCGTCCCGTTCCCGATGGGACATCAGAATTTTGATTCCCGTCCCGTCCCGTTCCCGAAATTTGTTTTCCCGTCCCGTCCCGTTCCCGATGGGACATCAGAATTTTGATTCCCGTCCCGACCCGTTCCCGAAACTTTTTTGTTTTTTTATTCATTTTCGCTGCCGTTTTCACTGGTCCCAAACTTGCTAGTTCTAACATTTCTTACAATTTATTATTTGAAAGTCAGAGAATATTTCTTTTAATAAAATAAAAATAAAACACGATTTAAATTTCAAATATTTATTGAAATGAAAGTATTGAAGTTAGTCATTGTTTTTGAGTAATTCAATCAAGTCTTTATTGCTTTTCACACGGGTTAAACCGTTAAGAGTTTCAGCTTTCAAATGAGAGGATTTTGGGTCTGAAGTTAAACGACCACATATTGAAAAATTCCGTTCACAGGGAATATAACTTGCAGATATACTAAACAAAATTTTGGCTACTTCTTGTTGTATTTTAAAATTGCTCATTTTACTCCAATAAAATAAAACATCTTTATAATCTTCGATTTTTTTGGGACGTAATTGTGAATATTTGTACAATTCATCCTCTTCTGAATTTTTTTCTTCGTTCATTATTATTAATTCTTCAATAATGATAGAAATATGTTTTTTGACAACATTCTTATTCTCCACAACTGCAAATATAAAATCATTCGTATAATTTGTTAGTATTATAATTTTATTATAATTTTTTCGTTATAAAAACAAACATAATAGGTCTAAATACCCATCATTTGTTTTTTTTCTCAACGGCACTGCAGCTTAATCTGGCTGTACAAAATAGATTTAAATTTTCTCTAATGAAAGTCTTGGTATTTATTTCTTTTCTATCCCAAACTTTTTTCCTATTATTCTTTCATACTGGGGATGCAACAGACATGCTGTCATATGAATGAGATCAATGGCATCTTTTCTTTTGTCGAAATGATCAACTGAACAATCATTTGGAAATTAATCATTCAAATTCAAAGTATTAATTTATAAAATTAAAATAATATAACTGACCATTTTGATTTCATCTGAAAAGTTTTCATCATCACCCATTTGTTCTAATCTCCCTAATCTTTGGACTCACCATAACAACTTCAAATGTAGTGTTGGAGATTTCGACATTGGCAATGGTGGCTTCGTTACACATTTCTATTGCATTTAATACTTATTTTAAGTATGGAGTATCGATGAAATAAAGATTTCCATACTTAGAAGTTTGCTGAAAAATCATTGTTAAAAAATCCAATCCCAATAAATGTCATTCCCGTTTTTCCCGTTCCCGATTTAAAAGTTGATTCCCGTTCCCGTCTTTTCCCGTTCCCGATTTGAAAGTTGATTCCCGTTCCCGTTCCCGTCCCGAAAACCTATTCCCGGTTCCCGACTTTTCCCGTCCCGAAATTAATTTTCATTCCCGTTCCCGCGGGAGTCCCGCGGGTACCCGCGGGTACCCGGTCAGATCGGGTACCCGGTCCGACCTCTAATGAGTAAGCAAGTTCAGATTTAGAATTGTCTAAATGATTTATAGATAAAGCTTTTTGAAATTAAATATAGATGAATTCATAATTATTTTAATTCTTATCATTATAAGGATCAAAACCATGTTAACATATGAATCATGACTATTACTAGCGTGAAAATATATGTATTGGAAATAATTTAATAAATTGATAATACAATTATTTAATATAATTCCCATTTCATTATAAATTTCAATTAAATGATCTTCAAATAAAATAAATCTAACTTGTTTCAGGGATTTGTAGGATAAAATGTTTTTTAGTTTAATTACCATGAGTTTGGAAGACGGATGGAAAAATAAGGTATGCGAACTCTATGGCCATAAAACCCAGTTTTTAACATGGAGATTTCCAAAAGAAGCATATGTACGAAAATATTAATTTTAACCTTGAAGAATAATTTAAAACTTGAATAAATTAAGAAACCAGATTTACTATTTTTTCTTCAAATTGCTATAATATTATAATCTTATAAGAAGATTTCATATTAGTTTAAGTATCAATATCTAGTCCCATTTGATTAGGGTTTTTGATCAACGACAGAAATGCTCCATGAGTTAGTGAGCCACACATGAACTTCACCAAGTCAAAACTTGCAGGCATGCAAGATAATGATAAAGTTTTCCAATTGTAGGAAATCAATTGCTTATATATTTAATCTGAAACTTCAAAATATAGATTTTTTAATATAAAATCATTAATGTTTCGTATATTAAAATGTTTAATTACTAAGACATTTTTACTAATATCTTAAAAATTTATTTTAAAAACTAGCCATACACTCGAAGAACAAGGTGGTACCTAAAAAAACTGGAACTAATTATTTAATTTAAAATTGTAATAGTATTTGAAAATAAGTAATGCAAAAAGATACCACCAAATGAGTATCAGTGATAAGAAACCATGAGAGAAGTGGTGAAGGAAGACGGAGATAAGAAGGTTTTATATGGTTTTCTTTATGGTTCTATTTCTGCCAACGAGTAAAAAATAAAATAAATGCTAATCAAATAAACAAGCATCTAACAACCCATTAATTTGGAAGCTGAAATTCCAAGAAACGTTTATCTATAGATTTGTACAATTTGCAGGTGCCTAGGCGAAGTTAATTTAGTATGTTTAAACAAGAGCATAGAGTAGTTGGAAATTTTTATTAAACTGTTTAGGTTTGCATTTTTTTGTAGTTTAATTCCATATCTTTTCTTAACCTATTTTTGATGACCACTTCTCACTAATACGTCAAAATATTTCTCGCATTGTAACGAAGCTTCAGGAGAGTCATGGAATTACTGATGTTGATTATTAACAGAATAATAATAATTTAGTATTTGTCTTTTTCACCGTACTTATTTCTAGTGAACACTTTCGTCTTAGTTTTCAGTTGCATTTTTTTATTTAACGATGCCAGAAGATTCCAGTGTTTTATGGTAATCTGATGAAAACACACACCTTTTTTATTTGAAAAAATGTTTACAAAATACATTTATTTGCGACTAATATGAGAGGATTTTTCAATGCCTTCATAGAAATATAAATCGCTAGAAAATAAACACAATTAAAATACGGACCATAAAATGAAATATTATTTTATTCATCTCTAAATAAATATAAAACAGTTTTAATAAATATTTTGACACAAAATTAAGAATAAAAAATTAATTATGAATAATTTATTTTTTTTTCGACAAATTTTACTTGCCTGAAGTGCTCATCAATTTTTTCTGCTATAAACTTCTTTTCGATAAAGTAATTTAAGAATTGAAGATTTAAAAGATTTAACTCATTTGAAAAACTTAGAAACAAAATCAAAATAAGGGTTGACTACTTGCATGGTTAAACTTAAAATAACTTGTTTAATGCAAAGAACAAACTAATATAAAAACTGCAAGAAATTTGCATAAGTCCAAAAAACCTTTCTAGGGGCTATAAAATGATAGTGAAGTTTTCTTTTATTGAAGGTAAAAGTTAACTAGGAAGCTTTGCTATATAACAGCGCCTCATACATATTTTTGTTTGATCTTTTCTTTGAACCAACATTTCAAAACCATTTTCTTAATTATTGTGAAATAAAAACTAGATTGACTAACGAAAGTTTTAGAAGAAGAAAGCTAATTTGTAAAATTTAAAAGATGATCTAGGTCAAATTACAAGTAAAGTAATCGATTGTAGTTAAGTAATCGCGTGTACATCACAAACCATCACTTTAAGTTTATTATTTTTGAAAATTATGAAACATATAATTTTAGAATAAAAGCAGGTTTTTATAAATGTGTACCACAACTGTGGATTATTGAAAATTCATAAAAATGGGCTGGATAAAAGTATGGCAGATGTCTTTTAGTAGTAAAGTCATATTTTTTTGGTCGTCAAGTAATATGGTTCTCATTATAGTAGAGATGGAGTGTGTGAAGTGCAGTAGTTATGGTGTTGAATGGTAGCGGTTTTTAAATACTCAACAGATGGCGCCGTGATTCTAGTTATAAATGCCATAGTCCAGTTATTCAATTATAACATCAAGAAGATTACAGTTTTATAAAATTAGAATATTTTCCACACCAAAGAGATTAATTTTTTATTTTTGAAATGTTTAAAATTACACAATAATAGATTTTAAGTACATTACGTAACATAAGTTTAAATTATATAAAAAAGTATTTATTTAATTAATGAAAGTTTTTCTATATTGCCTTTTTAAAATATTATATGAATAATTCTAATGGTGAGGACATTTTAAATAAAGGACTCATCAATCTTTACTGATCAAATAATAATGAGTAAAATATTTTTAAACTGATTAAAACTAGTGTTATAAAAGTCTTTCAGATTCAGAGATTATAGAATATAAGAATATTTCTTATGTTTTATTTTCTTCATATGCATCCAGCAAAACTCAAAGAAGTGAGAGTATATAAATACACTCTCACAAAATACCAGCTGAGTTTGCCTGTAGAGTGGCATTGGTCAATTAGAACGTTTCTGCATTGAAATGAATTTAGAAAAAACAAAAAACTAGTAAATTATAGAAAAATCGTTAAAGAGTTTTCAATTTTCAATAATTTGTTGAAAACAATTTAAAGTTGATTATAGTTTTAATAAAAAAACAATATTCACAGTTTTAAAATTATAAAGCTAAACTTTTGGAAAAAAATACTACTACTAAAACATTATCTAATACTAAACTTTTTTAGCTTTTAAAATAAAAATACAAATCAAGAATAACTATTATTCCAAAACCACTCCCAATATTCAGTTGCAATTTAAACAACAACTTAAACAAAAAGAAAAAAAACTTAAAATGATAACGGACGTTGATCAGTTTGACTTTTCTTTTCTAGAATCTGAAACTCTTGAAACAATATCAGATTTTGCTACTACAGTGTCCGAAGCAACAGCACCATCCATATTAACAACCACGAAAAACTTACAAGTTTCACAGGCTCAAACAATAAATCAAGAAAGACAATCTCGTTTATCTGTTTGCCCAGATCCAGCCACTTATTCATATCATCCCAAAACCTTTCATTGCTCGCACTATTTGCACACTGGGTTGGATAATCTACAATGCTGTGGTCAACAAGATCAACAGCGAGAGCAAGCACAGAAACAAAAACTAGAAGAACAGCATAGATCAAACGATGTAACGATTCCACCCAACATCTTACAATCATCTTATAACGCTCAGTGTCATTTCCATCCTACTTTTTCTACTTCTCAACCATCCCACTGCCAAATGAACACTATATCATTAACTCAAACGCAGCTTCAACATTCCCACAAAACTCATGATAGTTCTTCTCATCAGAAAATTTTGTCTCATTCTTCTAACCCCCAAACCTCTTATCAAGAATCTCCCAATGGACCATATTCAGCCTTTACCCACCAAAATACGTCTCCAACTTCTTGTGACATTTACAAACCCTTATCACCACATTTTTTCAACTCGAAAAATACAGGTTATAGCGGAAGTAATGTGCATCAAAAAGTATCAAAAGAAAATAAATCTAAAGCTACGGAAATAAATCTATCAAAAGAAACTTTATCTCAAAGTACCTCAAAAGACTCCTTCAACATTCGAAACAAACATAATGAATCAACAAAACTGCTGAACACAACATCTGACATTCAAAAAGCAAACCCAGACCACAGTAACAAATCTCATTTCACTTTCAGCACCAATACCCAACTTCAAGCGACAATCACCATCGACTACAACCCAACGTGTGTGTTCAATCCTGGTGATGTGGTGCAAGGAGATGTTGTTGTGGAAGCAAGTGATGGAGAGTCTAGAAATGAGGATGATGAAAATCGAGATGGTAGAAAAAGTTGTAGGAAACAAATAATAAATAGAAAACAACTGAAGATTGAAGGTTTTAATGCTTTTTGTTGTTTGACATGCCTGGGCTTTTTTAATTTTCCTAAGCACCATAAAATGAATCTGAAATAATCATAAAAAAAGTATAAAAAATTGAGAAGATTAGCTGAAAAGCTAACAAAATAAACTTTAGAAACTAAGCATGCCCATAAACTATGAAATACAACTTAATACCTTTGCCTTTAAAAAGTAGGAAAGTATTTACAATTTTAATAGAAAGAAAAACTAAAGTAGAAAAAGAGCTCACATAGGCAAACTAAACTTATCAAATAAAGGTTTTTGAACATAAAATTTGAAAATAACATGGGAAAAAGTATATAAAAAAGAATTACATGAAATGAGTTTTTCGGGAAGTAGTATATTAGCTTATATTCCATGTAACCTGTCATTTGCCTTGCGTTGTTGTGTAAATATCTTTTCACGCATTCATTTATCGGTCGTAGTATTCATCCATCAATGAATTTCTTCATCCATTTCTTCATCCATCTTTCCATCAATTCATCCATTCGCTATTCATCCGTTTCTTCATCTCTCATCCCAAATTTTCTAATCATACTTTCTTTAAATAACGAAAAAAATCTAGAAAAAAATAATTTACATAAGACCATGAGAAAAGCACTTTTATATCACGAGAAAACGGAATAAGACCACAGATGAGTGGAGGCAATGGGCTGATGATGATGTATGATGGTTGTGATATGCCGTGAGAGAAAGATTGAGCTTGAATATTGTTAATGTTACTATGTAGTAATAATGTTACATATTAATATTTGTTTCTTCCACTTTTTTTCGGTATTATGAGTTTTTATGTAGTAATTTTTATGTGGTATTATATGCCATTATCTGTTATTATTGAATTACATGCTTTTATGTTTAAGGTGAGAAAAAACAACAAACATGCGAAACTGTTTGTAGAAATAGGAAAAACATAATAGAAGAAAAAAAACGAATAAATAGGAAACTTAAAAACTGAATAAGGTTGTTAAAGGAAATTGAAACATGGCTAGTAATCGAAAGTGATGATGTTAGGAATATTAATGATCTCATAAAAACCAAAGAGTTAATAAATTCAAAATAGTAACTTTTTTTTCTCAAAAAAATAAAAAGATTAAATTAAGAATCATTTGTAAAAAGAATTTAGTAAATTAATTTTTTAATGTAAAAAAAAACTTAATATTTGAAAATATTTATAGAAAGTTTTTGAAACTGCTATAATGGAAGATCAAAATTGAAATATTTCTAAAAAATGTTTAAAAAAACAATTATTCCAAAAAAATAATTATATATTTTTCGAGAACTACTTGATCATTCATCAATTCGATCCTTTTATTCATTCATTCGTCTTTCATATCATTGATATTTTCTCTATTTGTTTTATGCATTCATTAGTCAACACGCTCCATCAGGCATGCGTTAATTTCTATCTTGATGGAGAGCTCTTCATTAAGCGGCAGTCTGCCATTTCCACACCGGGAGTCTAGAGTGCACTCTTCCATGCAATCTCCCATGCCCTCTCACTCGCAATCACACGTCCCACTGGAATGACTCCCAAAACTGGCTTTTGGTATGCATGCAAATCCAGTCTTCGTGGATACAGCCTTTCAATTTTTTTATTCACTTCATGGAAATTTTATTCATCCATCCCTCAATTCATTTTCCCAACCTTAAATATTCTCATCTATTTTTTTTCTCTTTTCTTATCCACTATTTTTCCTTTTTTAATCATCTAGATCATAAAATATTTCTTGGTCTTTTTTTAGCTTGACGTGAAATATATTTGAAAATTACTTTTTTAATGTATTAAGTTGTTTACTAAGTTTGAAATAAATAGTAAACATGCAAAAACACAAATTTAAAAAAATGATTAATGCGAAAACAAAAAACTTAAAATTTGTATAAATATTAAAATATATAATAGTTTTGATGAAAAATACCTGGCGTAATATTTCTTCGTTGATAATATTTTATATAAATTTCAAACATATTCTTCGATAAAAATCTTTTAACAAAATAATGTTGAAAGATCAAAGTTTGTTAAAAATAAAAATTTCCTGTTAAAAAAAAATAATAATAAAACTTTTTTCTCCAAAAAAATTTAAATTTAATATTTTTAATGTAAATGCATTTCCTGGAAATACAATCTGTGACTCTACTGGACCTTTGATGAAGTGAATAATAAACTTTTTGGATAGATTTTTAAATGGATGAGTATAAAAAGAAAAAAAACCCAATTTTAGATAAATTAATATATTTAATTGAACAAAATAAATAAAATTGTTTTCTTACATAACACCTCCATTGAACCCCTTCCACTTCAACCACACCATTATTATTTTTTAATTTGACAGGAGCTGAGGTGAGTGTGGTGGGAGAAGTGAATGCAAGGTGGAAAGAAGGGAAATGTCGTAGGCAACACAAAAAACTACAAAGCTTCTTGCAACTCACAAATCTTCGTCGTATGTTGTTTTAATTTTTCATAGTTATTTTAAACAATTTTTTTTATGCTTAATAAAATGTTGTTTATCTATTAAATAATAAAAAATAATTTTTCTTGAAATAAAAATATATTTATATTTCGAATTTTAAAATAAATTGTAACTTTATTTGTTTATTATTTATTTTCTTACTTTAAAAATAAAATTAAAGTTGTAACATTTTTAAATCACATTTTTCATCAATCAATTATTCAAAATTCTCTCCAAAGTTTTAACGAGTCTCCATAAATTTATTTTCAGTTTTAAGTTATTTTTTTTAGCTAGTTTGAACTTTTCTTATTAATTATTTTTTATTGCATGTTTAAAAAACTTTATATTTTTTTGCCACATTTGTCGCTTTACCACGGTTCTTGATAATTCCTTGCCTTCTGCGGCATTATTCGAGCCATTAGTTCTTTACTACTGTTTCATTTGGCTTTCATTTTTGTTTTGTTTTTTCGAAAAACCATTTTTGTTTAACGGTTTTTAGCTAATTCTAACATTTTCTCGCTTTAAATTAGAAAGATATTTTTTATCTTCTCTTTTTTTATATACTTTACAATAAATATGGAACCAATAGTTTAAATTGAGATTATAATTATACAAATAGTTTGAACAATGAAATATTTATTCATTTAATCGAATTTGGGTTTCTTACCAATTAAAACTAATTTAAATGTTTTTATAAATTTATTTATTTATTATTTTTCTAAAGAATATTCTATATTATTTCGTATTTCCATAGTTTTTATTTTAACTTTTATGTTTTATTGGCAGCATCATAAAATACTCTAGGGCTTTTGCGGTATTCACAATTATTACTCCGAATTATCCCCGGAGTATTATTTATGCTTTTGTATTTTATCATGATATTGCTTTTTTCCCTATTTTGAAAAATTAATTTGATTTTTTCTTATTTTCAGAAAATCAATTATATCAATTTAATTTTGTAAAGCATTTATCTCGCTATTTATTGAAGCCTCTTTCAGAATCTATGTTCCTCCAAAACACCTGTGCAATTAAAAAGTCGCCATGAATTTTACTTAACTCGAAACACCATGGCACAATGAGTACTTTTCCTAAAAAGAAAGTACCACGCAAACATTTATTTACTTCCTTTGCTGTCATACCTAAACTTTGCTCTTGCTATGATTCGTAGTTTTAAATATTAATTTTCATTCTTCTTGTTTTTCAAGTCACTTATTTTTAATTTATTTATTTATTTAATAGGTATACTACAATTTAATTATGAAAATTATTCATGTGTCTTCCTTTCTATTTCGAATTTAGAATTTTAAGAGTGTGGTTTATTATTATTAAAGTCAACCAGACAGCATTTTGTTATTGTTTTTTCTAATTCCGTTTTTTTTCACAGTTTTTTAAATATAAATTCTCATTTCATGACGTTATTGAGTGTGGCACTTAGTAGGACCGCTGATGACGTCTTGACGTTCATTGCAATTTCTAGTAGCCTCATTAATAGAAAAAAAATCATATTTTTTGTATTAGAAGCCCTTTCATACACTCTTTAAAAGGACTCTTCTTGGTTGATAGGTTAGAAAACAATTGCAAACAATTAACTCCCCTATAATGGCGTTCACTTTGATATAGGAAAAATTCTTTTATCTCAATGGCACTCAAGTTTACTATGCAAAAAATAATTGAAATAAATAAAATTTAAAAGACGCCTAATAACCAAATAATTATTGAGGAACTATGCTTAATTTAATCACTACTGGCATTAAGTGTGAAAAAGGGATCAACGCATATTTGAGAAAAAAATCTTTTTATTTTGTCTTTTTTCTATATGTTTTTTAAATTCTTGTGATTTTCATGAGTATAGAAATATTTATTATAAAAATAATTCTTAATGGGCAATTATTCCAAACTGCCGCTATTCTTGCAGACAATTGCGATACAATTTCGAAAGAAAAAACCCCAAAAAGAAGACTTGAAAAAGATTCGCAATATTTCTCAGATTTTCGTTTTTGTCTTCCTCGCCACCTTCCTTCCACCTTTTCAAGCAAACTCAAAAACTGCTCCGTCGAGGTGTCTTACAGAATCCTGGTGAGGGTTTTCTACCGTGCAGACATGAAGTCTTCGGTTTCGGAAGCTTTTAAGACCTCAAAACTTTCTGCTAGTTTTCCTACATCCAAGCTGCACGAAGATAGTGATAATGATAAGAATGATGAGGATGGTGATAAGAAAAAACATCATCACCATCATCCTCATCATCATCAACACCAAAACCCTCAAACGCCAATCAGAGATTCTACTTACAGCGATTGGAATTTCATTAAACAGTCGAGTGACTCCAAAAAACATTTGAAACAACTAAAACAACAAGAAAAAAAAAAGTGTTGCATGGAAACTCAAAATCAACAAAAACAGCAACATCATCAACCTCGGCAGCAAATAATCCATCTTGTTTTACCGATCATTGTCCTCCGAGTCCTTGACTTGAACCAGTATCCTCACCTTCAGGTTCAATTCTCTTCTTTAATTAAAAATGTATACGCTTATCACATGTTTTCACACCTATAAAGTAGTTTTAAAATTTAAATAATTAAAAAAATCAGTTTCAAACTTTAAAGATGATTTTTGTAATGTATAAGTAACTTTAAAACACTACACCTACTAATAAGTATTTTATGCCATACCAATCTTCTTATCGCTCTTGAATTTGAAGAAAGAGCGCTATAGAAATCTATTTGTTTGATTGATTGATTGATATGTTTCTTAAATATATTACATGAATTTTAGGAAATTTCAGTTAGATGTTGGTTTAAAATAACTTTCTTTCTTTTTTAAATCAAGAAAGAGTTGTTTGATCATTTAAAACTGCATGCGTTTTATTCGACTTTTTATTTGTTTTCGAAAATTGCTTAAAAATTATTTTTTATTCGAAACTTTTTATTTTATTTTGTCTTAAAAAACGTGAAATTGAAGAAATCTCATTGCGAATTTTCGTGGAAATGTTAGTATTTCGGTTGTTCTGATTCCGAATGAAATTACACAAGAAACTGTCTACTAAAGATCAGTGTGTGACGCATTGGTGCTTATTCTGATTCTTATAAGAAAGCCAGAAGCTTTTATGGTTTGTGTGTGAGCTTTGATCATTGGATCCAACGAGTTTGTGGTATCAGTAGCCGTTTTAGTTGATCGTATTGACGTCTCCTTGACATTAACGAAAGTCAAAAGCGTAAAAGTTTAATTTATTTGTTACTTTATAAATTAAAGTTGAATTGAATTTGGTATGATTTCATATTTTTTAATTTAAAAAATTTGTGAGACTTTAAAAATGAAAATAATAAAATGAAACAAGTATTTATATGAAAAAAAAGTATTATAAAAACTGCTAAAAAGCTTAGAAAAAGAAGTACAATTGAATACAGTGAAAAATTAATTAACACAATTTTTTTGTTTCTCAATTTACAGGCTGAAGTGCACTTAGAAAAAGAAAAAATCTGCCAAGAGAAAAAAACAAGTCAAGAGTGCTGTAGTGGTTTTTCTTCATTTTTTTCTTCATCTTTTTGTGCGAGCAGAGGCAAATCAGCGGAATGTTGTAATAATTGTTGGTGTCATGATAACTCATGTTGTAGAAAGGAAAAACTAGATAAAAATCCAAAGTCATCGGAGCAGAAGTCATTTCTCTTTTCACCGGACGTTGCAAAGCATGGCAAGTATGGTGATTCAACGGACGATAAAAAGTTGGAAGTTTGCAACAATTCTCAACAGGGGTGTTTAGGTGGGTTTTAGGACTATTCAGCATTTGTTTCTCACTTTCAGCCTGTAGCGTTTTTATAAAATTTATTTTCTATCACTCAGCTCTCCCAAACACTCGACTCACATGTTAATTTCAAACCAATTTTATTTCCTTTTTCACCACTAGAACACGCTTCATAAATCTACTTCAACATAAAACACGTCAACAGACCACGCAGGGTCTGTCAAGATCTTTTCAAAAGTAAAACCAGAACCAAAAGACTGTCAAACCAAGCAGCCAGTGTCTCTACTTAAATTTTCTACGCCTGAAACAAACAGTTTCAATCCACTTTTTTTACATGATGACCTCAGAAATCCAGTTTCAGAAAACTTGAAAAGAGATATGGCAACTCGTCAAACCGCTAAAACTGCCATTCTTTTTACAAACTCAGCTGCAACAATCACGGCTACTTCATCTACAACTACCACCAAAACTATTTCATCTACATCTCCAGAAAATATGATCAAAACAAATAATGTTTTTCACTCACAAGTACCACATCAACTCACTCCATCGAACACGTCATTAGACAATGTAAATATGCACAACGGTTTTTCAAATTCAAAGGAAACTGCCCTAGTACACTCCAAGAAAATAACGACAAAAACAGATTGGATTACTTCTCATCTTGAAATACGCATGAATTCATCGGAATCATTGATCAATCTACCAATCCATTCACCTATCCATCGACCCAGCCCTTCACGCATCAATAAACTTGCTCATTTCCGTACAACTTGCCATTCTCCGTCACCCAACAACTCATCTACCGATTTACCTCTTTCTAATCCTTTCTCCACCACTCCACTCTCTTATAACATTCCACTTTCTTGCACAACTCCGATTTCTCTGGCTCAGTCACATTCTCCCATCCCCCTCACCAAGCATATAAGATGTTTTTTGAGACTAAATAAGGGTGGTTTCGTGCCAGGGGAGGACGTGAGTGTGATGGTCGAAGTGGAAAACTTCAGTGGAATTGTCATCAAGAGCACCTTTGTGAGCCTTCAACAAGTGGATGGGAAGAGAAGTGGATAAGTATGGATGTGTGGGTTGAAATTGTGGGATGTGTCTATTGAGTTTTAAGAGTTGCGTGTTTTTTCAGATGATTTGGGTTTTTTTTAATGAAGTGAGAGTGTGAAAAAAGTTTTTTTAAATTAACTAGATTTATTCAAAGAAGTGAAAACAATTACTTAACTTCAAAAAGATAAATTTGGTAATCAGAAAATGGAATTCTGATAGATGAGACATTTTTTGAGGTGTCATAATGAAAGGCATTCAAGACGCTGAAATTAAAATTTCTTACAAAACTATTTAGGTTTTCAGATAATGATCAAATTCAAAAAGTCTGCCTTTGAAATAAACCGCTAGGCAAAAGCATAAAATTCTTGCAAAAGACATAAAGAGATGAAAATTGCGAAAAAAGTAAATAATAGGAAAAAAAATATATAATAAGAAAGGTTTGAATAGACTGGTCAAAGAGGGTTTCAATGTAAGTGATTAATGCGTGGTGTGGTGAGGGGTCAGTGGAATTGAAATTTGTTGAGTGACTGCCTTTAAAAGTAAGTGGGTGGTTGATTGAGTGGGTGGGTGAATAGTAGGTTGATGATTTGGAAAGAAAGGATGAGGAGGGGGGCTAGAAAGTGAAAAACTAGAAGATCGATAGGTTTCAGACAAAAACTTGGAGATAGTTAATGATCAAGTTGAGTTGTTTTATGGGCTGAGGATCAGTTATTCAATGAACAAATGGTTGACTAAGCGAGTGGTTGAGTGAACAATTATCAGGAGTCGAGAGGATGATGAGTGGAATAGAGAAAAATAAGAAACATTAGACGGGCAAAAAAGTAGATGAATAAAAACATTTAGATGAAGGGAGAGGTAAAAGAATGTAAAAAGATTAGGAATATTTGTTATTTTAGAGGAAATGTATAAAAAAAAAGTCAGATGGATAGAGGAAGTCGACAGACGAATTTAGGAGATGTATGAATCAGTAGAGTGTTGAAATTCCATTTCATATTAATTAATCGATATGGAAAAAATCTATAAAACTTTAAAAAAACAAAATTGAATAAAAAATAATGAATAAAATTTACATTAAATTGAATTGTAAATGGATGATGATGGGACTGAGCCAAAGTAATTTGCTCAACAACTCAACTAAGATAAATCACTCAAACCGCTCTGATAGTAAAAAAAAATTTAAAAAACAAAACTTAAAACTGTAAAAAATATCTTTGAAAGATCTATTTTTTGAATCTTGAAAAAAAAACATTTTTATAATGATAACAAAAAATAAAGCGTGCTGGAGTTGTGGAAAGGCATTTGAACATTTGCTGAAAGCTTGCAAATCCAAGGATAACAAGACGTCGAAAAATTTTCAAACGCGTTTTAAAAGTTTTTTCGGTTTTCGGAATAGTATTAACCAGGCTTAAGAAGAGTTAATTTGATTTTTATGATCTTTGATGGGTTTTGTGAAAGAAAATGATATTGCATTTGATCAAAGGCCTTCAGAAAAAAATGTGTGAAAAGTAGTGCAAAAATTATTTAAAAAATAATAGTTTTTGTATCGAACTCATCGAAATACTAATAATATTTTTTAAAACATAAATATCTTTTTACGATTCGAATGACTGAAATTGTACAGAAAATAAAAGAAAAGAAAACATTTTTTTTTAATATTTAACAATAAAAATTTATTTTAATAAGAATATTGATACATTTGAGAAAACAAATTTTGATAAAGCTATTATTCAAAATAAATATATATTAATGTATTAGCCCCAAATTTATTTTTATCAATGCATAACGGCAATTTTTTTATTATTTTGAAATAATTAATATAATAATTAACAAAAACCTATACTAACAAAATGAAAATAGTTTGCAATTATCTCCAGGTTATTACATTCTGCAAAAGAGACGACATGATAAAGAAAAAAGAGGATGATGCTAGACATGATGACTATGGTGAGGAGGATGATCATGAAAACTACAATGACGAAATTTATGAAGAGGATGATGATGCTGATGATGATGAAGAGGGCAATAAAGTAGGTTAATATATTGATTTAATGTGTCTCAACACTGTAACTCCATGTTAACCCAATTAAGTACTCACGTGATGTGAATTTCAGTTTTATTCAAAAATTAAAATGAAAAGACTAAAAGTATATACATAAACTTTTAAATTTTAGAAAATTCAAGTTTAGTTTAAAAAAAGATTAATTAATTTTATAAAATAGTTTTTTCAAGATTTGTTTTATTTGTTATTCGACAGAAACGAGGACGTGTAAGTTTCCGAAAAGACATTTTCAGGGTGATTGGAAGTTCGGTCAAGCATTCAGAAAAAGCTTATTTCCACGACATCATCCACCTCCCTCCACTGCCACCCACGCAACACGATCCTTCTCACTTTGTTCACATCAAGTACTACGTTTGTGTGAGTTGGTGGATGAGGGCAGGGTGGATAAAGGAAGGGGATTGAGCATGTGAATAGTGAGTAGATGGGTGGGTGAGTGAGGGGTTTTAGAGTGAAGGATGCTTGTGTAGATGAACGCTTGGTTTGGTGAGTGAAGAAGTTGGCAGTTAGTGGGTGGTGCCAGAGGAGTGGAAAAGGTTGAAAAAATGAGTGAATGTATAAAGAGGTTTTATATAGTAAGGGAGTTGATATAGGTGAATAGATTGGGAAAAACAAATGAATAAATTAATCCGTTGAACAAATTTAAGATTGGAGCAATTGCTGTATGTAATGAGAGGAAAAGCAAAAAAATGAAAAATAAACAATGAAATAATGATGAATTAAAGTATTTGAAAAAATAATAAAAGACTTTCGAAAAATTGTAATTGCATAAAAATAACTTATTAATTAAATTTTATTTTACTTAAAGCTAAACTAAATTTTAAATGAAAAAAATTATAGGTCGTTTTTTTGTTCTTTATTGCAAAAGAACGTTATTAAATTCCCGACCCCCTGAGTATTAAATTAAGGAGATTGTATTTTAAGAAAAATTTAGAGACTTTTGGCAATTTTTATTGTGGCCAGTTTCATGAATTTCTTAAAACTTTTTGTTATTACGATTATATTAATTCTGTATAAGGTATTTACATTTTCTCTTTACAAATTTCTAAGAATTTTACATATTTTAGAGGAAGCTTATTATTTACTTCATTTTAGTCTCATGATTTTTAGAAACCATTTAAATTTATTTCAGAAAACTATATCATTCATGAAAGTGTTGAAAAATGGTTTTTTATACAAACTTGTTGTGGAAATTTCCCAAATATTTTACTTTCTCATTAATTCAAACTCTAAAAGTTTAAAAAAATAATATTTTGAGTTATTGAAAACTTTTTCACAAAATTGATAATACAAGTACACATTTTAAAGCAAGAAAAAAATTTATGAAACTCATGAAACTTCACTTTGTTGAACAACGCCTATAATAAAAATAAGTAACTTTGCATTTATCAAAATTAAAAACTGACAGTTGAACATGCAGCTTTAAAACGCTCAACTAGTACAATAAAAAAACTTGCAAATTTTTTTTTCTTTAAATTTATTTAAAAGAATAAAACAAATTGAGAAAAAAGAGTTAATTGGAATGGGTAAGGGTTCACTAAATAGATTGAGTTAATTATTAATTAAAATGTGTAAGAAAGACATAAATTGAGTGAATTAACGCTTTTATGAACTCAACATTCGCAAAAAAACTCTTTTCAGATAGAGCTGATGACGTCAGAGGGCAGAATGAGAATTGGTCATGTGATAGTGATTGGAACCACCCCCTTTGAAGGCACTGCCCCTCCCTGGGCCACGTGTGAGTGTGTTTGTGGGTTTGTGTGTGTGTGTGTGTGTGGTGTGTGTGTATATGTTTGTATGTTTGTGTGTGCGTGTGTGTGTGTGTGTGTGTGTGTGTGTGTGTGTGTGTGTGTGTGTGTGTTTGTGGGTTTGTGTGTGTGTGTGTGTGTGGTGTGTGTGTATATGTTTGTATGTTTGTGTGTGCGTGTGTATGTGTGTGTGTGCGTGTGTATGTGTGTGTGTGTGTGTGTGTGTGTGTGTGTGTGTGTGTGTGTGTGTGTGTGTGTGTGTGTGTGTGTGTGTGTGTGTGTGTGTGTGTGTGTGTGTGTGTGTGTGTGTGTGTGTGTGTGTGTGTGTGTGTGTGTGTGTGTGTGTGTGTGTGTGTGTGTGTGTGTGTGTGTGTGTGTGTGTGTGTGTGTGTGTGTGTGTGTGTGTGTGTGTGTGTGTGTGTGTGTGTGTGTGTGTGTGTGTGTGTGTGTGTGTGTGTGTGTGTGTGTGTGTGTGTGTGTGTGTGTGTGTGTGTGTGTGTGTGTGTGTGTGTGTGTGTGTGTGTGTGTGTGTGTGTGTGTGTGTGTGTGTGTGTGTGTGTGTGTGTGTGTGTGTGTGTGTGTGTGTGTGTGTGTGTGTGTGTGTGTGTGTGTGTGTGTGTGTGTGTGTGTGTGTGTGTGTGTGTGTGTGTGTGTGTGTGTGTGTGTGTGTGTGTGTGTGTGTGTGTGTGTGTGTGTGTGTGTGTGTGTGTGTGTGTGTGTGTGTGTGTGTGTGTGTGTGTGTGTGTGTGTGTGTGTGTGTGTGTGTGTGTGTGTGTGTGTGTGTGTGTGTGTGTGTGTGTGTGTGTGTGTGTGTGTGTGTGTCTTTTTAAAAAAATTAGTAGAAAACACTTGAGCAAAAACTTACATCTAAAAAATTAAACATTCGAAACACTGTAAGTGTCAACAAGAAGTTTTTTCTGGTGATTGAGCTGAAGGCTTAGAAAAATCTATTGAAATATTAAACAAATAGTGAAACTTAATATAATAATGTGTATTAAAACTTTATAAATATGCTGTTATTCAAAATTACTTTTTTTTCTTAAAATCTAGCAAAAAAGGCAAAAAATGTAATAAATGCCAGAAAAATACTTTTAAACAGTATCATTTTTTCCAAAGAGTCAAATTTTCAAAATCATTTTATTCAAAAATTATTTCTTTCATAAAAAGTCACGAATTTAATATCATCATCAGTATCTTGAAAATACGATGTTTCATTTTATTGTCTTTTATCGATAGTTTAATCACGTTTAATGAAATTTTTTTAATATCTTATAATGTATTATCTTCCAATGATTCTAAGTATAAACTAATGCAATGAAGTAAGCATTAAAAATGTATGCTCTCCCTTCAAATATTTAAAAATATTAATTTTGTACTTTGGTTTCCAACATTAGAGCTCGAGTAACAGTCCTTTTAAAGAGTATTAAACAAATTATAATTATATATCTAACTAAAACAAGTTTATTCTATGTGTTAGTTCCATATTAAGGTTCAAATAGCCCGAAAAAACTGCCATATAAACTCCCTTGACATACTAATCCGGCATGCAAGCTTTCAAATCACGTGATTACGAATGCAATAAAGCCTTCCAATCAAGCCTCGTCAAGTGCCCAGCAGTGCGCTCTCCAGCCACTCAATCAAGATGTACCCGAATTAATCAATCAATAAATTAATCAATTATTCATGCAATGATCATTTAATCTAACTATCTAGTTATCATCCTATCTAGTTATACATTCATAATCAAATGTTTAAATCTATTCTAACCAACAAGTCAATTCACTGTCTAATTACATATTCGTTTTTATTTTAAATGAATTAGATTAAAAAATAGTTAATAATTTTTCAAAATGATTTATTAGCCAATCCAACAGAAGGCATTTCTCTGATAGAATTAACTTGGGTATAAATTATATATAACTAACTGAACCAACAACACTCAACACTACTCACAATAAAGTTTTTTATACACTTCTCTTATATACCACTTTCTTCCCACACCATTTTTTTACACACATCTTTATACATATCATATCTTTTATTTATTCTCAAACCTTCTTTGATAAGAATTTTTTTCATCTGACCGCTATTCTTTAATCTACCTCAACATTCTTCAATCTCTCATAATTTCACTATTGTATTATATATTCTCCCATATCCCGAAAGTTCTCTCTCATCTAAAAGTATCTTCCCATACTCTTCCATCATTCATCTTTTACTCCCCCAGTGGTTCCTTCTATCAGTCGTTACAGCACCTCGAGCGCAGAGATCGAAGACTTCACGGAACAACACTTTCGCTCCGGCAAGGTGCATCACGCATTCAAGTATTACAAGACACTCTACCGAGCCCCACCACCCTCTTGCTGAATATTTAAAAGGTTTTAAAAAACATGTATTAGAAATCAAAGATAAAAACGAATTTGTATAACATTAAAGGAGGAAATAAACATTTGTTTTTCTATACAAAAATTGGAATACTGAAAATAAGTGTTAATAGTAACTTGGTTAGTGGTGAATGAAATGGAAAAAAATCTGAATAAGGAAGCGGTGAAGAAGAGAACAAGAGTTTTAAATGATGGAGGAGTGAATGGTAAAGTCATGGTGAAAGGATGATTGAGAAGTAATGAATAATGGAGTGAAGCGTTAATGGAAAAAATTTATGGTGAAAAATATAATAATTAAATAGATTGAAAAGGTAGAAAAATAGTAAGAGATTGAAATCTAAAAAAGAAAATTAACATTTATTCTTTTAAATATTTCCATTTCGTGTAAAGACAGGAATATGATTGTAATTTTATTAAATTTAAACAGAAATAACATCTTTAACTTAATTTTTATCGTTTGATTTTACATTTATTATCAATCGCTAACTTCTCAAATGTGTTAGAACACGTTAATCTTTTATTTAATGTTGTTTTCACGCCAAGCCCTTTGATTGCTGAATAAATTTTAAGTTGTTGAAAAAGTTCTTGATTTTTAACAATTTATTATGAGCAAAATGTAAGACTTTTTTCAATTATGAGTCCTTTGTAGACCGTCAAAACAAAATGACTACAAAAACAAGCAAATAACTTGAAATATTACATTTAAAGGGTGAAATTCTCAATGGAAAAATAAAGTTTCCAATTTCACCTCTAACCAGTGTTATTTTCGTAACGAAAACGAAATCGACAATTCTGAATAATTCGTTTCACGAAAACGAAAATAAAAACTAAATTTCTTTTCAAAACGAAAACGAAAATAAAAACTAAATTTATTTTCAAAACGAAAACGAAAATAAAAACTATAATTATTTCCAAAACGAAACTGAAATAAAAACTATAATTATTTTCAAAACGAAAATTAAATAAATTTCAAAGTATGCCATATTATGCAAATGAATAATTTATATAAAAAAATATATGTTTATGTTATAAACATTATCTTTGGGCTTTATGAAAGCAGCGCCATTTATAAAACATTATTTTATTACCGCTTCGCTTTGTCAGTTAACTTATCACTTATTTTAATTGTAAATTTTTCTTATATTTCAAATTTGCCATTACTCAATAATTTACGTACTCAATTCTTATAATATTTCAATTCACTGTTTATTTTTAAAACTCATTTGTTGTTAATATACAGTTCTATTTTACTGTTTCATTTTATGATCAATTAATTTTTTTAGATATAAAAAAAATAGTGTTCAAAGTTGTAAATTAATATATTTTAAAAACTAAAATGAAAATAAAATTTTACTTATTTTCAAAACTGAAACGAAAATAAAAACTTAAATTATTTTCAAAACGAAAACGAAAATAAAAACTTTAATTATTTTCAAGACGAAAACGAAAATAAAAACTATAATTAATTCCAAAACGAAACTGAAATAAAAACTATAATTATTTTATGAAACGAAAATAACACTGCCTCTAACTCATTAACTTCATTCTAGAATGCCCAACAGCTTCTATTCATCTATTCATTTGGGGGGAGGTTGCTCAAGATGAACCCGTTCCAAAGATGGAACGAGCTTATTTACCAGTATGCGCTTTAACATCTTTTTTTCCATATCTATGCATCTGTCCTATATGCACATTTTTATGTTGGTTTCATTTATAAAAGTTGTCTCATTCAATTAGAATACTTGAAAACTGATTTCTAAAAGAATTTTTTAAATATTGTGAGATTACATTTTCCATTATTTACTTTTTTAATGATTATAAAACCGTTAATATTCATTAGCTTTTACATCAGTTTTATAGCACTTCATAGTTGATAAGAAAACTAAAAAGCCTAGAGCAAAAAAAGTTGAATGTGCAAAAGTCACCTAAAAGCTAAATTTAATTTAGTTGAATAAATTTGATAAAATGACAATTCCCATTCAAATACAAACTGGTGTATTTCTTTTGATAACTATACAAGTTTTACTATAAATACAACGTTTGAATTATATTTTTTGCTAAAATACAATATAAATTAATCTTTGGGAACTAAATATTCTGTCTTCGGAACCCAGTTGCTCAAGATGAAATTTTTGAGTGTTCATGTTTGAAGCAAAAAAACTTTTTTGATATTTTTATTTATTCTTATATTTGAGTTCACATAACTAGATAAGGTTTCAATATAATGGCTGGATAAATTTAGGTTTAAGTGATTTCTCATGCAATTGTGCAATCACCCCAATTAATTAAAGACGCAAATAGAATTTATAAGTCAATTTGGAAGAAAATAAATAATTTAAAATGATTATTTTTCGATTTACGGTGAAACTTCTTTAAATTCTTCTTCAGTCCACCTGCGAATGAAATGATTATTGTTATTCAATTTAAAAATAAAAATTTACTAATCATTCATCAAACTCACAGTGACACTCGGCAGACGACCATATGAATCGCCATATCACCTTTATATTCAAAACCTGGTCGGCACTGAAAAGAAGCACAGCCAATTTGCCTCAACTTTGGATCCATTAACTGGAATTTAAAATTTATAATTGTTCTATTTTTATGCTAAATATTTCATATATTTTTCAAGAAAACTAATATAGAAAAAGCACTAGCCTTATCCAACATATTAACTAGATCTTGAAACTTTAATAGGTTAGGCAGAATTAAAAGTTTCGTTTCAATTTAAAAAGAAACAACTTTTTTTACTCAGTTACTTTGCAATAACTTCTCATATAATCTTGTAAGTTTAGAATATGAAAAAGATGAAACTAACAATGCTGCCTTCAACACTCCATAGATCGGCCCAACGGCTAGCAAGTTCATCAATAGTATGAGCATAGGCATCGACTCCTTTGTAATACAGTCCTTCTTTGTTTTCGTTCGCTACACATCCCTTAACTTCATGGAATAAACTATCTGACAGCCTATTTTCATATTCCTGAAATGTTTAAAAAAAGTAAAGATTTAGAATAATAGGTTGTTAATTCAAAAGAATGAAGTTTGAAAATGTAACGGAAGATACTAATGTAGAAGACTCACAACGCCTATAAGTCCGTTCGCTCTTCTATTTTTATTAAGGGTAATTATGAATTGTTTATAAAAAGATGATTTGTAAAAATAGTTTTCTGAGAAAACCAAACCTAACTGCAACAAAACCCCAAAGATAAGGAAGAACTTGATCGACATAACTAAAGAAACACTTTCAGAGATGATGCTAGTTCATTTTATTCACTTATATACAACATGAAAATTCTTATTACAAGAATTTTGCGCTTCAATTTAATTATCGAAAAAGACATGGGAAATTGTTTTTAAAAATTGATTTTTTCGGGGGCAGCGGGCTTGTCAAACATTTACTCACTGATTCAGCGAAAAAATGTAATAATTTATATTTTTAAAAATTTCATAGAAAGTTAAATCATCATCTCCGGGTTTTTATTATACAGGCCAACGTTTCCTCTTCCGAGGGTGGGGCCTGTCTGAAAAGTCTCAATCTCTCTCTCCACTCCTTTCTGTCATGGGCATCAGTGCTGCATGCCCCCAGGTATTTGAGGTCTTTCTGCACTACCTCTTCCCACGTCTTTTTTGGCCTGCCTGGTCGTTTCGTTCCAGAAACCTCCATTCTTCTAACCTCGTTGATCCATCCACCATCACGTTCCACATGCCCAAATCACTTCATTCTTCTCGCTTGCAGTACAGCACCAATATCCTGGATCCCCATCATTTTTTGGAGCTCATCTGAACTGATTACATCTTTTGATTTGATGTTGCACATCCAACGGATCGTGGCCTGGTCGTTGCGTTGAAGGTGGTTGATTGTTTCTGTGTTGACAGCCCAAGTCTCAGAGGCATGTAACATTGTACTTTTCACACATGAAGTGTACACACGACTTTTGGTTGGAAGTGGAAGGTGTCTGTTTGCCAGTAAAGGAAGAAGTTGACGAAATTTTTCCCACGCACACTTGCATCGGGCTATGGCAGCATCCTCACAGCCTCCACCTGCAGACAGCAGGTTACCTAAGTAGCAGAATTCAGGAACGGCTTCAAGTTTGTCTTCATCAATAAGAACTTCCACAATTGGTCTTCCGTCTATTGGTCGAGCTGCGCCTTGACAGCGGACACACTTGTAATTTGGGTTTAAGCGGAGGGAGCCTCTAATGCCTAAGCATCTCTTGTGCACCCAGAATGAGCAACCGCTGCATTGAATAGAGTTTTTGCCCGTTCCTTCAAAGCCGACTGCACATGGGTACTTTCTCGATTTTTTGGGCAGTTCGCACCAGATACAAAACGTTCGCACCAGATACAAAACCTTCGTTTTCCCCATATTATCCTTTTCTTCATTCCATTCTTCCATACTTTGACCTAAACAAGCAGCTCGTTCAGTGATTCAGCTACAAAATCATCTGCGTACAACAGCTCCCATGGACAACCAGTGCCAAACTCTATGGATAACGCTTCTAGCACGATGATAAATAATAGAGGGCTTAGGACCGAACCTTGATGCACCCCGACACCCACTTCGAACTCGTCACTGAAAGCTTCACCAACCCTCACCTTGCTTTTCACTTGCGACCACTCTCACTAGTCACTTCTCGATACTGCGTTTACGTAACACCCACAATATCACCTTCCTTGGGACACGGTCAAAAGCCTTCTCAAGGTCGACGAAAGCTAAATAGAGTGATTTGTTGGCAGCACGGTACTTTTCCTGGATTTGACGGATGATGAAGATGGCATCTGTTGTTGCACGCCCTGGCATGAAGCCAAACTGCATCTCGTCAATCTTCACACGGATCCTGATCAGGTCTTCTATCACGCGCTCCAGTGCTTTGAGTACTTACTCTATCAGCTTCAAGCCCCTGTAGTTGTTCCTGTCGAGAGCATCTCTTTTCCTCTTGTAGAGGTTCACAATGAAACTCTTTTTCCATTCAGTGGAGATCTTCTTTTAAGAGATGCACTCAGCAAGATCACGTACTAGGATGGCACCCTGTAAACCAGCAGACTTGAGCATTTCAGCGACAATGTCGGACGGACCAGCTGCCTTGCCATTACTCATCTTTGCAATGGCTTTCATGATCATTTCTGTGGTGATCGGCACACTTGGTCTTTCAACTAGGTCTTCCACCGGCAGATCCTCAGGGCATCATGGGAACTCAGGGTTCAGCAGATGCTCATAGTGCTCCATCCACTCAATGACATTTCGCCAGCATCATTTCTTACTGGAAACTCTCCGATTATCTTTTGATTTTCTCGTCGCATCTGTTGAGCGAGAAGAAAGACTTTTGCTGTTTTTGGATTGATGGGACCGAGAGCTTTTTCTTCTGCAGCACTCATAGCGATCTGGACAGCTTGTTTGCAGGCACGTTTTGCAGCGTTGTAATCCTCACAGCTGCCACCATCTTGCGACGGTATATTTATTTATAACATTGGTAAATGTAAATCTATTAGCACAGTTTGACTCAAAAATGAATAGAGAACAAATATATAGGCAAATATAGAATGCATAAACAGTGGTCATGGGGGGGTCCTGAGATCCAAACCCCTCACTTAAAAAAAAAAATTCGAAACTTTTTTTTAGATACAATATAATCATCAACCATGGCATTAAACAGAATGTTTTTATAGTAATACATTGTGAGTATTTTTAGTTTTAATGTCTGAAACAAAACTATTCTTTGCTCACTTGAATACTCGTATCAAAATAGAAGTTTGAAAATGTTTTTTGTGTAGAAAAGTCCGGATCCCAGGATCGCTGCCCATGCTAGGTAAAACCACCCCCCAGATTTTCCGCAGATCGCCGCCCTTGATACAGTGACATTTTTTGGCCCATTAGGCAGATACCGACATATTTCAAACTATTAGTTATTTTATATAATTAAATGTGTAATAAAAAAATTTTAAATCTTAAATATGCCCATATATATATATAATACATTAAAAAAATATTTTTAAGCACAAGACTTGAATTAATATTTTTTAAATAATTGAACAGTTTTCCAAATTATGGGAAGCGGGACACTGACACTAAGTAGTGCTGTTATTCTATAGGTATTGGGAGATCAGCAATTAAATTTCATCTAAAGAACGGTATAAAATGTTGTGTAGTTGTCTTTATTTTTAATATTGCACAATCGTTTCTAGAAACAAAAATGACGAGAATTTTTTATTATTTAAATGGATAATAGATTTTGTCGAAGTCTTCGATTACGAGAGTTTTTAGACGCACTGCATGTAGGAGACGGTGACTGGCTGCATCTTCACTGACACATGGGGCCTGTCCAAGGAAGCAGCTGTCATCACTGCCGATCAGGTTTTAAAGTGGGAATCAAATGCCTTGCGCTGCATGCGCACCCGAGCACATCTCGCTTTGCGCTTCTCCCGATCGCGAGGGGCGGTGCTCCGATTTTTATTTGTTCTAGAACTTGATGTGCTGGTTGCAAAAACAGTGGTCAGTGATCTGGACACTTGAGGGGTACAGGTTCGCTGCAGGATAGCTGGGCTGCTGGTACTGGCAGCTACTGGTAGATCGAGGCTAAGTAGAGAAGATTGAGCCTGCTGCTGCTGCTTCTTTCGTGACCGCTGCAGACGTTTTTTTTTCTTTTTCGTACTTTTGTACTGCTCGCTTTTCGCGTACGGTGCACGAAGCCTTCTTAGATTCTCTGTACTTTTTGGCTGCAGCTCTTCTACGTTCATTGTATATTTCTCTGTTTTCGGTTTTTATTTTTTTTCTCGATAACGTTGAGAAGCCTCTCGGTTTTTTTTGGTCAATCTAAAAAAGTAAATAGTATTAGGAACAAAGCTATATTATCAAGAAGTTCATAATAGTGTATTCATGTCCCCAATTCTCACTATCAGAATCGGGAAAATTGATCTTATTTCAATAATTGAAAAGCTTTATTAAAAATATGATTAGACGAAGCTTATATCAAAATATTTTTCAAACATTGCCTTATTCAATGAATAATATGAAACAACTTTAAAATATACTGTAAAGTCGTGACACCTAATACTAGTATAATGAGAATCGGGGAATTTTGTGCTAACGTCAGGGTATGCATGAATCATTGCATTGCATGATAGGATATGTTGATATTGTTCTATAAAAATGAAACATAAAAGCCCGATATTATAAATTTATCTTCCTATACACATGAACTGTATTAATAAAAAAAAGTAGAAATTTAGTACTCACCTGTTTCTTGATAAATCACAATGATCAGAGGAAAAAAACGCTAGAATCAGCAGTGAGAAATTGTGAAAAATAACAAAATAGCCGAAAGGTGATATAAAATAAATTTTTTTAAAGTTGAGAGAAGCAAAACCACGTCTTTAAATAAGCCTACGACTGAAAAAATCAAACTAACTAATACATAAACTTAAATATTTAATATTAAAGATCTGTTAGCAAATTTAAGACATGCGTTTTTAGTCTATTTTTAACTTTTGAATAGCTAGAAAGTATAATTTAGTAATATTTATTATAAAAGTTTTACACGGATAATATTTAATATTCCTTTTCTTTAAAAAAATGCATCCAGTCTTTGATACGATTTTCCATTCTTTTGAAAAACAAGAAAGACACGGAAAATCGTAAGTATGTAATCGATTCTGGATTGACCCCTATATCAAAAGAAAAACAGCTTTACATGTTAATAACGTTTTACTAAAGAAAAAAATGAATTGGATCAATTTTCCACCCAATAATTAACAATTTCGAAAGTTTTTTTATTAACGCAATAATCTAAAATTAAATTTAAACAAGTAAAATGACTCAATGAAAAGAGAGAGTTTGCAATTTAACTTGTATTCATAAACTTCATTTTAGTGAGTGCAACTACATCTAGCTGTATTCATTTATTAATTTGAAACGCAAATAGTGTCCGTAAGTCAATTTAGAATATAATCGATAATTCACAGTGATAATTGTTCGGTAACTTCTTTAAATTCTTTCTCATTCAAGTATCACGCGGCAGACAACCCTATAAATCGCCATTTCACCTTTAGAGTCATAAAATGGAGGGCACTTATCAGAATAACAGCCAATTTGCTTCACTTTTGGATCCAATAACTGGAATTAATCATTTGGAAAATGAAGAACTTGAAATTTCTAATTATTATATTATTAAGCTAAATATTTTTTTTTGTTTTTTTTATAGATAAACTAATGGAGAAAATAACGCTACCAAAATCCAACACATTAACTAGGTTAAGTAGAATTTTAACAAATTTTTCAATTAATGTATAATCAACTTTTTTTTACTTAGTTACTTTACAATAAAGTGGTGATATAATTTTGTTAGCTTAGAACGGGAAAATAGGAAACTAACAATGCTGCCTTCAACACTCCATAGATCGGCCCAACGGCTAGCAAGTTCATCAATAGTATGAGCATAGGCATCGAATTCATTGTAATACAGTCCTTCTTTGTTTTCTCTCGCTACGCATCCCTTTATGTCATGGTATAACATACCTGTCCACTTATAATACTCCTGAAATGTATAAAGAAAAAATTAGGATTTTGAATAATAAATTGTTACTTTAAATGAATGAAAATGTAATGGAAGAAACTAGTGTAGAAAACTCACAACGCCTTTAAAGCCATTCTTTTTTCTATTTTCATTGATGGTATTTATGAATATGTTGTAAAAAGTTTTTTCTTGAAAATAGTTATGGGTGAACACCAAACCTACCTGCAACAAAACCCAAAAGATGAGAAAAAACTTGATGGACATAACTAAAGACACAAATTTCAGAAATGATGCTAGTTTATTTTCTTCACTTATATACAACAACAAAATCTTATTATAGGAAATTTGCGTTCCAATTTAAGTATCTAAAAACCCATGGTAAATTATTAAAATAATTGATTATTTCGGAGGCAGGCAGCTTATCAAACAATTAGTTGAAAAACGAAAAAGTTATATTTTTTCGAAAAAGTATGTCCAAAGCTTGGATAAAATAAGGGACTTCTTATTTTAGTTATTAGTGAGATATATAGTCTGAATGACTTGTGTGGCTATAAAAATTTCTAAGTAAATTACTTTTAAAACAAAAATTGTTTTGGGACTTTGTTTGCACACAAAAACAAACAACAATTCATTAATAAACGAAGATCTCTATTTATAATTTATTCACTCAAATCCAAACTAACTTTTTGTCTATGAGAGCGTCTGTCATTCTAAAACCCACCCTAAACTGTATTCTCACTGCGGTATCATCATGGTAAGATGCGTCAAAAAACTAATTCAGCTTTAAATTAGTTTAATAAAAAATTAAGAATATTAAATATACCTAATTTCATAGATTAAAGTATTTTTAGAGTTAATAATTAAAACCTGAAAGTCTACAGAAGTTCCTCGAACGATTGGCCTAGCAGGCGGTGTATCTTTCATTGTGGGAACCATCGTTGGTAAGTGAGAAACCAAGTGAAAAACCCAGTCTGCTCTCACCTTTTTATAATTCATTTAGCGTATAAAATTCATACTTTCAGGAGCTGGAATCTTTGTGTCAGTTAAAAGTGTTGCCTTGTATTCGGGCAGTGTTGGCTTGGCACTAGTCAGCTGGGCTGTGTGTGGCTCAGTATCACTCCTAGGTTGGTATACGAAAAAACTATTTAGTTTGCTGGAAATTTTTTAAGCCATAGTAATAATCTTTTTCTGATAACTTTCTACAATCCAGCTTTTTATTCATTACTTCCATTCGACCAATCTCAAAAACCACCCACAAAGGGGCCTTTTGCTACGCCGAACTAGGAACGGTAATCAGAGCTTCGGGAGGTGACTACTCGTACTTGGAAGCGGCATACGGACCTGTAGTCTCGTTCCAGTACTCTTGGATTACCAATCTGCTCGTGAAGCCTGGATCCCAAGCCACTCTGGCGCTCACCTTTGCCGATTACATTGTTTCTTCTTTCTACGGTTCTGAATTTTCTGGACTATTGAAAAAATGTATAGCTTCTTCAGTGATGTGTGAGTCGAAATTATCTGGCGTATTTGAAATAACGCTTCACCTTTTGGCTACCGCTACTCAAATCCATTTCATAGTTTTATTCATTTTCAATTAATCACTAAATTTTTTGAGTTATTAAAGTTTTTAATCCATTAATTCAGCTCGTAATTTATTATTAAGTGATACTGGGTGGCGTCAACATACTGAGCGTGAAACTAGCGAGTAGAATCCAGATTTGTGTCACCATCACCAAACTCTTGGCCATGGGCTGCATTGCTTTAGGAGGGGCAGCAATGCTTTACCAAGGTTGCTAGCCCAAATGAATTTTATTTAAACTGGAAGTTTATTTGTATTTTTAAGCGTTACAACTGATTTTTTGTATTACCAGTCATCTACGAAACCAGCCACTTTATTAGCAACCATAACTTTACTTATCTATTTCTCTACCATCTATTCCTCAACCACCACCACCCATACATCCATCTATTCTATAACCACCACCATCCATACATCCATCAATTTTCATCCTAGTCATCATTATCCTTATCCATATTTATTTCACCACCCTCTCATCCATCCCCACCACCCCTCAACCGTCAGTTCATTATCAAACTCTATCCCAACATCCTCATGCAGACCATCATTATCTTCCTATCCCTCTTCATTATTTTATTATTTCTTCCTATCTTTCCAGGCCACACTGAGATTCTAATGACAGGCTTTGAGGGCAGTGAAAATAGGCCTGGGGTGGTAATGACAGCGTTTTATAGCTGCATGTGGGCTTTTGACGGATGGTCGGTTCCGAAAAAACTTTAAGAACAAAATTTGAGTTATAAAATAAGTTTATCGATTTAAATTGTATTTATTTGTTTTTAACAGTTTTTGTTATTTTTGAATGATTAAATTCAGGAGCACGGCAAACTTTTTGACTGAAGAAATGATTGACGTCCAAAAGTAAGACATTTCTTTATGCAGGCTGAAAAACAAAATTCAAGAACCATGATAAAATGTTGTTTTCTCAATTTTTTCTGCTATTTATACTTATTTAAGTATCTTAAACACTGTCCACTTCTGCAGGAACCTTCCACTAGCAATTCTGATCGCAGTTCCCTCTGTCATCATTATTTATCTTTTCATCAACATTTCCTACTTCACAGTTCTCTCTCTACAGGAGATTATAGACTCAAACACCGTCGCTTTGGTAGGGGGATTGCTTTTCACTTGTGGCTTGTGTGACATGTTTAATTTATCTTGACGCATAGAGAAACTTCTTCTAACAAGAATTTAAACATTTATGTAGTTTTTGTAACTCATATCAAAATAGAACATTGAAAAAACCAAATGAATATATGTTTTTTTGAGTTACAATATTAAGTCTAACTCTTGGTTTCATGGAAGGCGTGGGCAGACAAAGTAATTCCATCATTTTCTTGGGTCGTTCCAATTGTTGTTGCCTTATCCTGCTTTGGCGCCTGCAACGGCAGTATGTTTTCAGCTGGCAGGTGGGTAGTGAAACTAGCGTTTAAATATGATAAATAACCATTAATATTAATCTGAATATTAATATTTATAGCAACAAACACAGACTGATCAAAGTAGCAGCACAGAACAACCACCTCCCTTCCATCCTAAGCATGGTACACGTCACACAGTTCACTCCCGTTCCTGCCATCATCATGACCGTACGCCAACTGTCCCTTACTATCGCTAAATATGACAATAGGTTGTAAAATTTCACAACAAACTAAGCAGATTTTCAATTATTAAAAAGCATAATTTAAAGTGTCAATATAAAATACTTTGATTAAGTAGTTGAAAAAAAGAGTTTCAATTCTGTATTTTATTTTTCACAGGTTGTCATAGGAATCTCCATAACCTTCTTGGTTTCCACATCCGACCTACTCAATGCCATGGGTTTCGTACAGTGGATCTTCTACAGCCTCAACTTTCTGAGTGTCATTATATTCAGGTTCATTTCGTGTATTGGCAGCTGTATACTATACTGTGTAATGCACCTTTTTTTGACGAAGAAAAAACAAAAAAATAGTGTTTTCAGAATCTAAGTTGTAAAAGGTCTTCTAAGAAGACTTTGTTTTGTATTTGAAATCTTAATAAAAAGTTGAAGTGAGAATAAGAAGTAGAAAATATGTAATTATATTTTTTATAACTCTCGCAGATATAAAAAACCATATTCTGAGTACCCAAGACTTTTCAAGGTTACAAACAATCTAATCACATACCGCTAAAACATATATTCATAACTATCATTTCTCTTCCAGGTCCCGCTTTTAATACCGCTGATTTGTTTTTGCTTCTCTGTCAGCCTGGTGCTTTTGCCTTTTTTCACATCTCCTCAACTGGGATACTTCTTCACACTGGCCTTCATCCTTCTCGGCTACTCCTTCTACCTGCCTTTCGTTCACTTCCACTTCAACTTCCCCTTCATGGGTTGGTCTTTTAGTGATCATCGAATTTTATATATAAAATATATATGTTTTAAATTTATTTATTCGTTTATTTTATGCCTTTTTTTATTTATTTGTCGAATTTTAATTTCTATTTTTTCCATTAATTCTAACCCACTTCCACATGATCATCCATCAGACACCCTCACCCTGAAACTTCAGCTGCTCTTGAGCCTGTTTATCCCGGATAGAAAAGATAATTAAAAAACTATTTTGAGAATTTGTATAAATTTTATAACTAGCTGAATCGTTTATAAATGAAATAATTTAGTAAATACAATCTCTGAATATTAAGATACATTAACAAAATGTATTTTAAAAGTTTAATTTGTAAGACTAGACAATATTTCTAGAAAAAGTCAAACCCCCTAGTCAATTTTATCATAGAATTAAAATATATTATTGATAAACCAGAGAGCTTTATATGTAAAATTTATTTTCCAAAACTGAATATTCAAGAATGCGTCTCATGCATGGCTGCAACTTATCTTCGACCACTGTATTTTAAAGATCTATAAAACTGGATTTTGCAAATTAAAAAGTTGATTAAAAACATTAAATTAGACTAGATTTTTACTGGTAATGTATTTTTTTCATAATAATGTATTTGAGGATTGATATAAATTTATTGCATTATAAAGATTTTTAGAAAAATTTTTTGGTGTTAATAAAAAAGTATATAACTAAAAAATTGAAAGATTAGATTAAAGAAGTCTTTTTAAATGCTCAGACGTTCATTGAAAATTTTTATTTCTAAATAATTAGAAGATTTTTCCTCCTTATCTTTCAAAAAATCACTCGAAAATCTAATCTCTCCTCTTCATTTATCAGCTTCACAAAACTTCCTTCTCCTTTGATGCTTCATTCTAATTTGAACTACCTGAAAAAACTGGGTTGTCATTAAACTGTTTTTTTTAATAAACTTTTTATTCCTAAATTCCTTTCCACGTTTAGACCCCTTTAATTACTTTAGTCATCTTATCATCATCGTCATCATCATTATCACCCTCATAATCATCATCATCATCACTAAAGAGGAGCATGAGGCCTCTGTTTCCGCGTACGACTTGACTTGAGTTCTAAACTTTAGTCATTATATTTACTGTGCAAAATTGATCATAAAATAATGTATGACCTAAATTGAAAGTTATATTCAAAATTCAAAACTGGTTTTTGTAAAATAAAAAAATTAATTAGACTGAAGGAGGTTGTTCGCTTGTGAAGATGGCGTGGATTGGTGTAGATAGGCGTTTGAAGGTGTAACGTCACTTCCTTTGCTTTTTGAGAAGTATATAAGAAAATTTCTAGATAAAATGACGCTAGAAATTAGTTGGTTTCAAGCATAAGAATTATTGTTAAATGAAACGTAACAAATTTATTTTAATGCTTTAAAATATCTCAATGATTAGTGCCAACAGTAATTTTAATAGGCAAAAATAACAAAAACCAGAATCTTGTACTTCAAACATTATTCTTAAAAATTAAATAATTTTCAGCAACACCACTTGTGATGGAGAAAAAGAAGCAAGAAGAGGATGTTTCACAAAACGATATGCCCCGGTCCATAGGGCTGTTTGGAGGCGTTTCATTCATCGTCGGAACCATAGTCGGTATGTTGGCATTTTTAAGCTAGTCAAATTCAAAAATATTTTTCTCTCAAATATGTATGCTACAATTATCTTTATTCTAAAGCCAGTTCAGGCACATAATTTTAGAGCTGAATTATATTATATAATTTATTTTATTCATATAGTTACTTATGAAAAGATTAATCGATCGATCAAATTATAAAATCAATGATAAGTCACTCAATTGTCTTATCACAAATCACCCACTTTTTTCCCCTTGTGAGCAGGTTCAGGCATTTTCGTGTCTCCTCGAGGGGTTGCCATGTACTCGGGCAGTGTGGGCATGACCCTCCTCATCTGGCTTGTGTCTGGTCTCATCTCACTTATTGGTACGTTCTTATACGTTCCTTTAATATTACTTTTTTCCTGTTTAGCGATCTAACTTTAATATAAGAGTAGTCTAAAACTTTAAAATAGTTTACTGAGAATTTATAAATGCTTTGAAATATAAAGCCTCCGGGTTTACGCCACGTTAATAATACTCGTCGTTGTATTGTATGGTATTGTATAAAGCTTTGCCACAGGAGCACTGTGCTACGCAGAACTGGGCACAATCATCAAGCTTTCAGGGGCTGACTACACGTACCTGGACAAGGCGTATGGAGGTTTGGTCTCTTTCCAGTTCTCCTGGGTGAGCAACATCCTTGTCCGTCCTGGTTTGTCTTTGCAACTTTTTAAATCGTGAACTATTAAACAGCAACAGAGGGGATTAATAAAATGTTTTATTACTGTTAAATTACATAATTTTTTACATTATTTTAAATCTTCAAACCATGAATAGAAAGCGAGTATTAATTTACTCAATGAACATTTTCACAGGACAACTGGCGACCATCTGCCTGGCCATTTCACAGTACCTCACCTCCCTCTTATGTACTGGAAGTTGCTGCGCTACAGATGATTATGCAGACAGATTCTTCGCTTGCTTCATCATTTGTTCGAATTTCAATTTCTATTTTTTCACTTATAGAATATATACTTTTAGTATTTTATTACCAAAACCTTTAAAAAACGGTCATAATTAGATTGTCAAAATTTAAATTAAACTGTCTTAGACTGACCTTTTGCTCCACTCACCAGTGTCGTTGGGAATGATAAATGTCTACAGTGCTTCTCTGGCCAACAGGATCCAAATCATCTTCACAGTCGCCAAACTGGCCGCACTGGTCGTCATCATCCTAGGAGGCGCTGTCAAGTTTTTCCAAGGTAAACTTTCAATAATTTTTTTTAAATTTCAAAACTTGACATTTTTCAACCACGCAGGCTACACTGAGAACTTAGCGACAGGTTTCGAAGGCACCGAGAGCCAAATAGGACGTCTGATGACTGGCTTCTACAGCGGAATGTGGGCATACGAAGGATGGTAAAGCGTTTCAGTTTGATTAAAACTGTTTTTTTTTATAATTTCGAGTTAGAAGGTTTTAAAAAAATTATTTGCAGGAACACAGCGAACTTTATGACTGAGGAAATCATTGATCTCGAAAGGTTTTTTAGGAATCAATTTCATTCCAAAGAAATTTAAGATCCCATATTTTTCCTATAATTTTCAACCACCGCAGGAACCTACCTCTGTCGATTATAATAGGTGTGCCTCTCGTGATTTGTCTGTTCGTCCTCACCAACGTCTCCTACTTCACCGTTCTCAGCATCCCGCAGATTGTGCAGTCAAGCGCTGTAGCCCTGGTCTCTTTTCCCTTTTTTAAAATTTTTAAATAATTTTATACATAATTTTAATTGGAAAAAAACATTTAATTAAAAGTTTTAATATAGGGTGAATAAATACTTTCATTCGCTAGGTTTAAAATCATAATAGGATGGAAGTGGGTTTCATTGCAAAGTCAAGACTTTTATCTACTTGGAAATCCTTTAAAAAATGCGTACCAACAATATAAACACACATACAGCTACCCGTACAATTACCCATACAATCACACATACAACTACGCATACAACCAGCCATACTGCCACCAGACGTGGGCTGAGAGGGTAATGCCTTCTTTCTCATGGGTGATTCCGGTTTGTGTGGCGCTCTCCTGCTTTGGAACCGGAAATGGAACTCTTTTTTCTAGTGGAAGGTCTTTGGTGGGCAATGAAAAACAACTTTTAAAATTATTGTTAACTTTTTTATACGTTTTTGGTGTGTGAAAGTTGATATTAACAATTTTGAAATGTCTTCTAAACCAGGGATTTGCTGGCATGATGACGATGATCACGTCAAATAGTATTGATCTCCAGGCATAATCTATCATCATTATTATCATCTCTGAACATCACCACCACCACCACCACCACAACCACAGACTTACGTACGCAGCAGCGAGGAATGGTCACCTGCCAGACATCCTGGCCATGGTTCATGTCCATCGATTCACCCCGGTGCCAGCCATCATTATCAATGTGGGTTTGGCAGGATGTTGTAACAAAAATTTTTGGTAAAGAAAAAAAATTATTTTAACCATTTTTATCGTGCGTTTTGTTGGAGTAGGATGCTTGTGAATGTAGTACGAGAAATGAACAATTATTGTTGTTGGTGTGAAAGGGCGGTAGGGGTTTGAATGACTATTGTTACTCATTAGGTTGGTTCAAGATATGAATGGGAAGAGTTATTTGATATGAATAGTTTCAAACCTTCACAGCAAAACCATTACAGGTTGTTTGCGCCATGGTGATGACATTCGTGGGCAGTGTTAGTTCCCTGATTGACATTCTTTCTTTCACAATGTGGTCTTTCTATTGCATGACTTTTGCTGCCGTCATCATCTTTCGCTTCAATGAATTCAAACATGTGCCCAGACCCATCAAGGTAAGATAGTTTGAAGAAACTATTTTTGACGTTTTTAAATGTGACCTGAGATTAAATTCTGTTTAAAAAAGGTATTTAATTTATAGATATATTTTTATAATAAAATATCTACATTTTTAAAATAAGTTTTTTAGGGAAATTAATAATAGTTGTACAATTATTCTCCGTTTTCAAATACCAAAACTCTCGTTTTAACCACTTTCCCAGATTCCGCTAATTCTTCCCATCTTTGCCACTCTCTTCTCCCTTGCCCTGGTTCTCGTCCCACCGATCACATCTCCCCAAATGGGATACTTCTTCACACTGGCCTTCATCCTTCTCGGCTACTCCATCTACTTGCCCTTCGTTCACCTCCGACTCAAACTCCCATTCATGGGTTGGTCTGTCGGTTCACAAATATTCTTTAATCTATTCTATCATGGAGAGAATCATTCTTAAATCTGTTTATAAACCATTTTCTTGAGTAAGGGAGCATAACATGAGTATTTTTTTTATATTTTAAATATTTGAAAATGTTTTTAAAATCTATTGTTATCTGAGTTGAGTAGTTTCTAGGTATTTGCAAATGATGAAAAACTAATACCAAATGTTATCCCGTATATCAGGCTCTCTCACTAGAACGCTACAGTTGTCTCTGGCAGTTTTTAGACCAGATAAGATCGACACTTGAAGATAGCACTATTAAAGCTAACTACTGCCTGCTCTGTTGTATTGTTCATCATTGTTTCAGTTCTTTTAACTGTTTAAAGGTTTTTATAAAACCAGAAAAATAAACTTTATTTTCTGCCTATTCTAAATAATTCAGTACAGTATGTGTACCACTATATTTTATAGAGTTTTAATAATGAGTTCATAATTCAAGAAAAAAATTATATTTAAGCGTGAAGTGAGGCTGTTATCATTTCAGAGACACAATCTTAATTTTGAAAAGATTGATTGTGATCGTTTCGAGAAGTTGATAAAGTTTAAAAAGTCTTTAGTTACAATAACTCATCTCTTGTGAATCGCATTAAAACATTAAAAACTCTGATAGAAAAATATGAATTTTTTTTCACAAAAGTTTATATTTCTCTGAAATAAAACTAGTTAAACTTCATTTAGTGCAAACAATGTCAAGTGTTCCAGAAAATAATAGTTTAAGTTACAGAAGAGAAAAAGGCGAAAATGGTTTAATAAAAAAGACAGATGAAATCCCAGAAAATTTGAATGATAAAGATGAAAAAAAAGAAGAGAAAGAAGATGCAGTCAAACGACAAGTTCCACGGACAATAGGTCTGCTAGGAGCTGTGTCCTTCATCATTGGCACCATTGTAGGTGAGTCAATGATTATATCTAGAAGGCGGTTAAACACTGATTTAATCTAGTTTTCAATTTTAATTTTTTTTTATTATAGTTGAGTTTTATCATATTTTATTTTCCAATTATTTCGTTTTCATTATATGCTAATATTTCACTCATCAAAATTTAAATTAATATTTAATTTTTTTAAACAATTAAATTTCAAATTTTAACAACATTTATGACTTCTGTAAAAAACGCAGGCTCCGGAATTTTCATAGCGCCTCAGAATGTAGCTCGCTATTCCGGAAGTGTGGGCATGACGCTGATGATTTGGGTAATCTCAGGAGTAGTGTGCATGCTAGGTGGGTGGGTGAAATATGAATGGGTGAGAAGTAGAGAGATTTTGATGGGTGGTTTGTGGGTGAGTGGTGAGTATAAAAACATGACTAGTGGTGGAAGATTTTTGGCGTTGTATTGAACAACAGTAACTATTTAGTGGTTTACTATCACCACTTTACATGTCATAAACTCCCTTATAATCTTTTCTCTATCACCACAGGTGCCCTCTGCTACGCCGAACTAGGAACAGTGGTGAAGCTATCTGGCTCTGGTTATATCTACCTACACGAATCGTTCGGCCCCTTGGCATCTTTTCAATTTTCTTGGATCAACAACCTGGTCACAAAGCCTGGCTCGCTCGCTACAATCAGTCTGACGTGTGCTGAATACGTAATAACGCCTTTGTTCGCCGACTTCTGCGGAGCTTCTCCGCAAATGATCAATAAATTACTCGCTCTTGTCTTCTTACGTAAGTTCTTGAGATGTAAAAGAAAAGGTTTTGGAAATGTTGAAGTAGTTTTTGATAATTTTAAGGAAAGGCTGGGTAATGTTGTAAGAAGTTATATAAAAGCTTAAAAATTGTAATTTTAAAAAAAAGTTTTTTAAACTAATTTGTCACCTATTTCTTATCTCGACCTTAAACTATAATAGGAACCTTCTTATTTCTTCAACCTAATCTTCTTCTACTCCATCAAACCTCGCCCTTTCTTATTTCACTCCACCAATCGCAGTCACCCTAGGGGCAATCAATTGTTACAGTGTCATTCTGGCGAAAAAGATCCAAATCATCTTCACTGTCTCAAAACTCATAACCGTTTCTATCATCATCATCACTGGATTCGTCTTGCTCGCTCAAGGTGAAGATAATAGTGATGCTAATTATATAGAAATAATGATGAAAGCGATATTTATGCAGATAACAAATTTTAATACATAATTGTCTATAACTTTTAGCTAAATATTTTCATAACTTATCAACATATTTTTTTACAATTCATAGTATCAAAAATAATTCATTAATTAAATACGTATAATATTAATAGTTATAATTATATTCAATAATGTATATGCTACGCCATCAATCTCAAGGCTACACGGAAACTCTGGCGACTGGCTTTGAGGGTACGAACACACAGATTGGATTTGTGTGGACGGCATTCTATAGTGGCATGTTTGCCTTCGATGGATGGTGAGATGGTGTGTGTTTGTTGGTGGTGACGGCTATGGTGGTGACGTCCAACATCGCAATTCCCTATCAAATACAGGAATGCAGCAAATGTTATGGTGGAAGAGATCATCAACCCTCAAAGGTAATAACTGTTGAATTTTAAATTTACCAAAATTATAAAACTTTCACATTAAAGCACAAACCTCAATCCAATCTGGGCGATGGGTTAGTCTAGGGATAAAACGCTTGGCACTCGACTCACAAGCATGAGTTTGATTTCTACCATCGCCCAAGTGCGTCTGAGCATCAAAAGAGCCTTGCACTTTATGGGGGAAGAAGAAGGAATAAGACTCCTTTTCACAACGCCGAATAAACCTTCCCTACCAGAAATCTTCCCTTGTGCATTCTGATAGCGATGCCTCTGGTGATTGTCATCTTCGTCCTCACCAACGTCTCCTACTTCACGGTCCTCACCATCCCGCAAATGATCGCTTCACCATCCGTCGCTTTGGTGTGTTCTTCGAGTTCCAGTAGCGTAGATTCATTTTATAAAATAAAAAATTTACAACTTTTTTAAATTTTCAATCTCCACCATTTCACTTTCTTGTCGATGCCAACTGTCGACCAATCGTCACCATTTTCAATCTTCACATCACACCTTACCCTAACACACTCCACCCTTTCACACAACACATTAAAACACTCCACATTCCACCCCCTGCCCACACCACACTCAACAGACCTGGGCAGAAGGCGTGATGCCCTCCTACAAATGGCTTATCTCCCTTCTTGTAGCACTCTCGTGTTTTGGCACTGGCAACGGCAGTCTCTTCACCGGAGGCAGGTTAAACATATAATTTTCTTTTAAATAATTTCTTTATACTTTTTACTTTTGGTTTTTATATAGCTAACTCAAGTTGAATGCAAGACTTCTAGTTTGTGCTGCTCTCCACCTTTTGTCGTTTTAAGATTTTAATCAACCATTTTGAACCACAATATAGTTTTTTACGTACTTTTTTAAAAACCTAAATCTTCTTTTTCATAATCTTTCCCTTCTACAAGATAAAAACCACTACAACCACACCATCAGATTAATCTTCGTAGCTGCCCGCAACTCCCACCTACCCACCTTCCTTTCCATGGTGCATGTACATAAGTTCACTCCAGTTCCCGCCATATTTACCAACGTGGGTAGAAGTGTTGATGATGGGGTGGATGAGAATGGTGTTGGTGAAGAAGGTGTTGATGATGGTGTGGATGAAGATGGTGAATGATGGTGTTGATGATGTTAGCTAAAAACCTCTTTTCAACTACAATTTTAACATTTCATTTTAAGCCACCAATTGTAACCTCCCTCAACCACTCTTCATAGGTGATCATGGGATGCATTTTCATCACGGTAGGCAGCATTTCGAAACTGCTGAATCTTCTCAGCTTCATCATGTGGATCTTTTACTGCTTGTCTTTCGCATCAGTAATCATCCTCCGCTTCAATAAGTACAAGGATGTCGAACGTCCCATCAAGGTAGTGGTTATTCAAGTAATTAATCAATTAGATTTGGTTATATATCGCTTTTTAAATTTTTTTCACGTTTGGGAACGGTTTGTCGTGCGGTGCTTTTGGCGACTTATTGAGGGTTACTGGTGGTTTGAATGAGGGATTGGAAGTTGTTTATTCGGTGAGATTGGAAGCATGAGATGCGTGAAAAACATTATTATGAATACTTGTCTTATTATATTAATTTTTAATTTCTTTAAACTTTAATTGGATTAAATAGAATTATTAAAATAAATTTTAAGTTAAACCAAGCCAACATAAAATTTAAAAAACGCCAATCGACTACGTCACCACCATCATCACCACACAGGTGCCCTTCATCATCCCCATCATCTGTTTCTTTTTTGCACTCACCCTCATCTTCATTCCTCTCATCACCAATCCACAAATTGGATACTTTTTCGCTATTGGCTTCATCGGCCTGGGATACGTTGTGTACATTCCATTTGTGCACTTCAAAGTTCACCTCAGGTGTACAGGTGGGTAGGGGTTGTGGGTATTTATTGCGGGTGGGAGTGTGGGTACTGAGTGGCTGGTCAAGTAGTGGTGTGGTTTCAGAATTATAAAAAATAATTGTTTAAATAAAAACTCGTGGATTAAGGTGCAGATTAACAAGGTAGGTCTTACATATTCCTTTAGTTTCCATTGTATTTAAATTCCATATTATATTAAATGTATCGTTATAACGCTGTATAACCACATTAAATAATGAGACTTTTTACACTTGTATTGTTTAGGACAATTATATTTTCTCCTAATAAGTCTACATCGAATTCTTATAATGTACCCGACAGACAGGGTGTCAATGCTGGTGCAACAAGTGCTGCAAGTCTTCACCCCTGTTACGAACGTATGAAGGGAAGGAAGTGGGGGGAAGGAGATGAGAAAAGAAAAAGTGAAAAAAGTGAAAATAAAAAAATCAAGATGAATGAGAAAAATGAAGAATAAATACGGAGAAATAAAACGATTTTTTTAAAATATATAAACTGGTACAAAAATTAAAATAGGAAAAACAAAACGGCAGTTTGGCGACTTGATTGAATCAATCATTACAGCTGGGAATGTCTAAGTGATATCTCGCCATGTCAAAAGACTTTTGATTGTTGTCTTTATTGTTACTTTTGCTATTATTATAATTATTATTACTATTATTAGTATTATTATTATTATTATGGTCAATGATGAGGTCGAAGATCCATTGGACGTCTACTACCGAACACTTCTTCAAAAGAACTGCTTTCCTTGCTGGATAAATGGTGATGATGATGATTTTGATGATGATGATGATGATGATAATGATGATAATGATGATGATGATAATGATGATGATGATAATGATGTTGATTATGAGAATAACAATGATTTACAAACCAACATTATAAAAGTATTGTATTTATTTTTAGATTTGAAAGACAAAATAAATTAAAGACATCTTATTTTAATCATTAAATGTTATATTGTTAAATTAAGAATATAATTTCAAGATTAAAACTTTCATTAAATGGCAAGGAATAGAGAACTAAAATACCACCTCGATTGTAGTGGTGTTCCAAGCATGGGTTGTAGTTCTTATTTTTGAGCAGTATGATTGGCTGACGATCTGACCCAATTAAAAACAAGGTCGGGTCATGAACCACGCTGCCTCCACACATCTCTATTAACCTTTCTATGCTCCCTTGATGATGATAAAAATTAAAATTATGTATTAATTGAAATTCATGATATTAAAATATCATAACGTAAAGACATAAAAATAGTTTCTCCAAAGATGTCTGATAATTGTACAAAGCAACAACACTAACACCATCAACACTACAACAACAACATCAACACTAAAACAACAACATCAACACTACGACAACACCATCAACACTACAACAGCACCATCAACCCTATACCACTAGCACTAAAACAACAACACAACAAAAGCACCTTTATCATCACTGCACTCTGCTAGGCAGCACAGTTGATACTTCTGTAACAGATGGTTGAAGCTGACATCCTTGCTGGCCTTGTGTAGAAGGTAGGGTGTCTGTATGGAAAAGGGAGAAGATATAGGGTGGAAGAAATAGTTGAGTTTTTCAATATTATAATTAATAATTAATTTTTTCATTATGTCTATTATTAATACAAAATTTAAAATTTTTTGAAGAAAATGATGATAATGACGCTGGTGATAAAAGAGCAAAAAAATTCTTTAAGAAAAGGTTTACGCTACATAATCAACAATGGCGTTCTGGCTTGCACACTCGAGGAGCCATGGAAACGAGATCACGTGCTTGTGGGCGATAATAGCTTCTAGGAAGTCAGTGCTGGAAAGGCGGGAGTCTGGTGGTGGGAAGTGGTGGGAGAATGGTCAATGATGATTGGTTATATAAATATAATTAGTTGATTGATATATTGATTGTTTGATTAATTGATAGATTGATGAAAAATTACATTATTTGGAGCTTAATTATATTTCAAAGTTCTTCAAACCTCCCTTCCCTTTCTCCCTTAACCTTTATTCATGAGCACATGGGTGGTGAGCCAGTTGAGTGATGACGTCACAGGACACGTGACCAAGCATTTGAACTTGTTTATCTGGCCCTGTGTTAGAAGAAAAATGAATGAAGTATTAAAGGCAGTGATATGTATGTGAATCATAAAAATAATAATATAAAAATAATAATATAAAAATAATAATATAAAAATAATAATATAAAAACAATAATATAAAAATAATAATATAAAAATAATAATATAAAAATAATAATATAAAAATAATAATATAAAAATAATAATATAAAAATAATAATAGTAATGATAATTGCAATAATAACTAGTAATGAACTATCTAAATAAATTCTCAAAGTCGCTTGAAAGAAAGGTCCAAATAAGAAGATAAATGAATGATGAAGAGCTTACCAAAGATCTGAGATCCGTGACGCCACAAATGGAGACGTGCCATTGGTTGGTGATAACGTTAGGAAGGTCTTTGTTCTCAGGATTGAGAGAACAAGTGACAAAGTTGTCAGAGGTTGTGGTGGTGTTGAGTGTTGTAATTCTATTGTTTTCTTCGTTTTTGTTGTTGTTGTGGTTGGTGGTGGTGGTGTAGTTTTTGATGTTGTGGTTGGTGGTGGTGGTGTAGTTGTTGATGTTGTGGTTGGTAGTGTTGTTATCGTTTATACTTTCTTCCATATTAGTGATATTGAAGATGTCATCATCATCATCATCCTCATGAAATTTTGAACTTGCTTCATGGTTATTACTATTATTATATTTATTATTATTATTGGCAGTCTTCTTATTACTCTGATCCTTATTCGAAGAGCTCCTTGACGGCTTGGTGGTGTCACACACATTGCTTGAAACTCCTTCTTCTTCACGGCGACCACCACTGCTCCTCACCACCTCACTATCCACAAAAATCTCATCTTCATCTCTCCCAACAGTTTCAACATCTCCATCATTTTTGACACCAAACTTGGCAACAGTACTATTCACACTTCTTTTTCCACCCTGCTTGTCACTCTCCTTGTCACTTTCTATGTCCCTTTCCTTGTCACTTGCTTTGTCAGTCTCTTTGTACCCCTTCAACTCCCTCTCCAACTTCTCGATCTCAATCTCCATCTTTTCAACATCCTTTTTCAAGAAGGCTCTCTCCTTAAGATTGATAGAAAAGAAATAAATGGAATAAAAATACATTAACTAATTAAAAAAGTTGATAAAAAATTAATATAATTAAATTAATTATCAAGAATATTGCTTTTAAATCACCTGAAGATTCAACTCCTGACCAGTGGCCTCACTGTCTATCAACATGTTGGCATCTTTGAAGACAACATATATTAATAGATTAAACCTATTCCTGAATAACAGTTTTAAAAGATGATAAAAGACAAATTATTTTACAAATAAAATAATTTCTAAAGAATACAACATAATTCATTAAAAGATATAAAAATTATTTGCTAAAGGGCTAAGGTTGCTGGGCTGCAAATTACAAATGACTTCAAGCTAACAAATGTAGAAACACAAAACCTCCTTACATAACTCTGAGTCCAAATAGAAAGCCTCATCCAGTTCTTTGATCTTGAGAACAATGTCTTGATTATAAAATTCTCTGCAAAATAGTTTTATTGAAATTAATATTATTGAAGAATACATTTAAGAATTTAATGTTTTTTTATTCGTCACTGCAATCCACTGCAATTGGGGGATTGCAGTGCCATTTGGCTGTAACTTTGAGTGGGAATCAAACGTCTCTTTAGACATTTGAATTAGCTGCGATAATTCATTGTAGAGTTCGTCTACTCCTAACTGGCTCATTTGATTCTAAATTTTAAAACGGCGATCCGCAATTTATATAAGAATTCATTAATAACCAACTCTTCTTTTAAAAGTAAACTCAAGTTTTGAAAATTTCTTCATGCAATTATAATATTTTACGAAATGTCATCAACTAAGTGTAGATTGTGTGAAGAAATTACGAAAGAATATTTTGGTGAACGACTTTCAAAATTAATCGCCTTCTTGGCTTCAAACGGTGCAACAACTTTGAAAGAAATCGTCTTCAGAGGAAAATTTCAAAGAAGCAAGGTACTAAAAAATAAAAATTTAATTAATTAATTAAATAAATAATTTTCAACTCTAATTTAACTTATAATTCACCATTAATCTGCAGGCTGTTCTTGATTTGCAAGTTCTAATTCAGCACAATTTTGTAGTATTTGATGAAAATGTCGAGCCCAAATATTCTGCTAACTTAGACTTCATAGCTCAAAGAACCAGACTGTTCTCATTCGCTGAGATTGGAAGGAGGTTGTATGGAGAGGGGGCTGAGATTCTAATGATGGAGTTTGTTAAGCATGCCAGAGTAAGTACTGCTTCTATTTTAGTACTAGAATAGTGACATTGTAAAACTAAATACAGAAAGTTTAAAATAATGTTTAAATTTTTTTAGTTAAAAAGCCATTCTTTCAATACTAGTATTAGTATAATACAATACAAATTAGTAATGTATTTATACTAATATTAGTATTAGCTCAATGTTATTGAGACACCAATTGTGGTACATTATTCATATGACCTACAGATAGAGAAGAAATCATGTATAAAGGAGATCATGTCCAAGGTGCAGGTTGATTCAGGTTGTCATATTGATCTTTTAAAGTAAATATCTTACATTTGTATTAATCATAAATTGTCATAAATATTCATAAATCATAGTTGTTTAACCCTTATTTTTTCGTTTCCACAGAGGTGGATTTTGAAGGAAAACTTTCCGAGACATTCGATAAGTTGGAACAAAATGGTTTAATTACAAAACTTGATAGAAACTACATTTACACTGAGTCTGAAAAAAGAAGAGATATTGGTGATGGGGGTGGAAATGATGCAAAGAAAGGAAGAAAAAGAATAAGAGAAGATAGTAGTGATGAAGATGATACCAAAAATAGTGAAAAGGTAATTTACACTTAAATTTTCTATCACACATCATGCCAATCGCACTTACTATACCGTTATTTTTCATAATTCAGCCACACATCACAGCATTAGACTTTCATTACCTTAAAATACAAAACCACACACACCCAAACCGCCAATTTCTAACCACACAGAAACAGGATGTTTACGTTCTTCACATCCCTAAGCTCAACCAACTCCTTGCACACCAACACATCACACAGGCAGTCCAGTTATCACTAGGAGAGGTAAAGCAATGATCAAACTATTTAAATTTCTTTTTCCCTAAAAGTTTCTAGAGTTTTTTTTGGTTACATTGATGCGTCAAGCTTATTTTATTTGTTTTCTTGTATTAAAAAGTCATTGTTATGGTTTTTATTCATTATGCCTATATTATATCAGCAAGCCTTTCATTTTTATTGCTTCTTCACCACCACCATCTTCATCATCTTCATCATCATAATCATCATCATCTTATCATTACCTCTAATCATATAACCACCCACTATTACCTTCAACATCATCATCATAATCAGGAGTGTTCTCTGGTGATGGAAACGGTTCTAAACCACTCACTCACTCCTTCTTCCCACCAACTCACTCCAACCCAAGATGTCTCTCTCAATGAGGTTTCATCATCATCATCATCGTCTATCATCATTTCAATCATTATCATCATCACCACCATCATCATCATCATCATCATCATCTATCATCATCTTCATCATCATCATCATCTTCATCATTATCATCATTTCAATCATCATCATCATACGGATGATGATAATAGAATTTTACTTTGAAGTACTGTATTGATAATGATAATTATACAGATAAGAGTACTTAAAGTCCTAAAAAATATTTATTAACGAAAATTACTACTGCTGAAGATATCTGGACTATGTACTCATCATTGCCTTTAAACATTTTTTTTTCTATTGTTATTATGATTGGGTTAATTATAATTATTATGATTAGTTTTGTTATCATTGGGCTCGTCACCATTCTTGTCATCTAGCTATTGAGCATCCTGAGAAGAACTTCGAAGATGACAGTCTCTACGCTGGAGCAATGCCTCACCATCCTCACAAAATATGAGGTGATGATGATGATGATGACGATGTAATAGTAGTAGTAGTAGAAGTATTAGTTTTAGTACTTTTAGTAGTGTTTTTAGTATTAGCGATTCGGGTATGGTAAAAACAAAATTTGGCATAAAATAGAATGATTTAATATCCCTCCTATCAGCCACACTTTCTGACAAAGACGGATGAGAGGGCTGGTGGCTGCTACAGAGTTGGTGAGTCAATGAACAGTTTGTATTTGTTTTCTTAAATAATTAAAACTTGTTGAATCGTTTTTTTCTCAATATTTGAAACTTTTTGAATCGTTTATGAGAATCCATAAAACCCTTCAGATTTCAAAAAAGCCTTCAAACATCTGTGCATCAAACACGTCTGCTACTGTGTCGAAGAGATGTACCCATCTTTAGTTTAATTTATTTAAATTTATATTTTTAAAACATGATTTGATTATTTAGCGTTTTATTATTTAATTATTTTAGCTATCCCAATTTTGTCTGTTTTACTACAAATTTTCAATATTTCTCATAAGTTTTTTTATTTTATAAAGTTACGGATCAAAGGCGAAAAACATTTTCAACATCATCCTTGCAAGCATCATGATCGAAGAAAATGAGGTTCATATCATAAACAATTAAATTCAAATTAACCCCCTTTTACCAAAAACAATCTATTCAAACTTGAAATTGAATAACAAATTAGCTCATATTAGCTTATAAAACTATTTTTTATTATAAAAATGTATTTAAATTTTATCAAATAATTCTAATATTCACGGAAAGATAGAGAAGAAGTCGAGAGATCCGGAGTCTGTGAGGACTGTGTTAGCAAAGTTGCGTAAGGACCAGTATGTGTGTACTATGGTGGGTGGGTGAGTGGGAATAGGTGGGTAGGTGGGTGGGAATAGGTGGGTAGGTGGGTGGGAAAAGGTGGGTAGGTGGGTGGGAAAAGGTGGGTAGGTGGGTGGCTGAGCTGGTAGCTGGATGAGGGTAAATGGGTGTGTTATGGTGACTGGGGCGTGGGTGGGTAAGTAGGTGGGTGAAGGTGTGAGTGGGTTGGGGGGTAGAGGTGAGTGAGTGGATAAGTGAAGGCTTTATGACTGTAGAGAATGTTTAGTGGGTTCTAAGATGTGCAGGTAGTTGATGGATATAGAATGAGTATGTGGTTAAGTAGGTGGATAGTGTGGTTTGATGCATAAATAGGTGACAGATAGATACTGAGTGAATAACGACACGTACAGACAGACAGTAATATACACTTATACGGATTTAACTTTCAGAGCTTTCCTAAGACCTCTGACTTCAATTCCCTCAACACCATCTATCTCTACAAGGTATGAAGGCTAAGAGTAAAACAACTCGACAACAACTTTTGTGGCGAGAGTACCACAAAAATTACAACTTACACCACACAGATTGACTTGGATAGGGTGGCCAGACTCATAGTAGAACGATGTTACAAGGTGCTTTTATCAACTTTCATCAACTTTAAAAAATTATTATCAAATCTTATTCAATCAATCAATCAAATATATTTCTATAGCGCTCTTTCTTCAAATTCAAGAGCGCTAAATTTAAATGTAATTTAAAGTTAAATACATTTTAAATTAATTAATTTAGTTATTTTGATAATTTGATAATTTATTTCACTATTATTGCCATCATCACGTTTCAGGCAGCTTTCAATTTGATAAGCAGACGCTCTTACGAAGTTTCCTGTAACAAGTAACGTCTGCTCATAATTAAAAATATGTTATCATCATCATCATCATTATCATCATATCAATATTTAAAGAATAAACAAATAATAATTTAAATATAAAAAACTACTACTACCACTACTACTACTACTACTACTACTACTACTACTACTACTACTACTACTACTACTACTACTACTACCACTACTACTACTACTACCACTACTACTACTACTACTACTACCACTACTACTACTACTACTACTACTACTACTACTACTACTACTACTACTACTACTTCTACTACCACCACTACTACTACTACTACTGCTACTACCACTACTACTACCACTACTACCACTACTACTACTACCACTACTACTACTACTACCACCACTACTACTACTACTACTACTACTACTACTACTACTACTACTACTACTACTACTACTACTACTACTACTACTACTACTTCTACTACCACCACTACTACTACTACTACTGCTACTACCACTACTACTACCACTACTACCACTACTACTACCACCACTACTACTACTACTACCACCACTACTACTACTACTACTACCACTACTACTACTACTACTACTACTACTACTACTACTACCACTACTACTACTACTACTACTACTACTACTACTACTACTACTACTACTACTACTACTACTACTACTACTACTACTTAGGCGTTTGCTGGAGATCCAGAGCAAGCTGGAAGTGGTGTTGTCACAGCTGGAAGATGACGAACAGAAGGAGGAACTGCAGAGGACCTATATCAGTGGTATTTAGTGGTTGGTGGATGGTTGGTGTGATTGTAGTGGTTGGTGGATGGTATTTAGTGGTTGGTCGATGGTATTTAGTGGTTGGTGTGGTTGTAGTGGTTGGTCGATGGTATTTAGTGGTTGGGATGGTTGGTGTGGTTGTAGTGGTTGGTCGATGGTTGGTGTGGTTGGTGGATGGTATTTAGTGGTTGGTGAATGGTTGGTGTGGTTGGTGGATGGTATTTAGTGGTTGGTGGATGGTTGGTGTGGTTGGTGGATGGTATTTAGTGGTTGGTGGATGGTTGGTGTGGTTGGTGGATGGTATTTAGTGGTTGGTGGATGGTTGGTGTGGTTGGTGGATGGTATTTAGTGGTTGGTGGATGGTTGGTGTGGTTGTAGTGGTTGGTCGATGGTATTTAGTTTTTGGTGGATGGTTGGTGGTATTTAGTGGTTGGTGGATGGTTTAAGTGGTTAGTTGTGATGGTTGGTGTGGTTAGTGGTTTGGTAGTAGTAGTGGTTAGTAGTGATTCGTGTGTGGTAGTAGTGGTTGCTGGTTGTGTGGACATAGTATACACTTTTCAAAAATGTAGGCTATATTATATATTTCCAAACTCACCACAACCACAACAACAACTTCAAGCCGTAGAACAAGAAGCTCTCAAGAAGCTCCGCAAGAATATCGACATGTACTACTACTATTATTACTACTACTACTACTACTACTACTACTACTACTACTACTACTACTACCATTATTACTACTACTACTACTGCTGCTACTACTACTACTACTACTACTAATAATAATAATAATTATTATTATTGTCATTTTAATTATTATTATTATACCAATATAAATAAAACTACTTTTTATATTGTATTTTTTAGCTTTCTTCAATTTCTTCAATTTCATAATTTATTTATTTTTTATTTATTTTAATATTATTTGTATCACTATCATCACAGGCTGGACAATGCGGAGGTGCAGCTGGACACAACAACTTTTGTAATGGAAACCTTCCTCGTTACCAGCAAGATGACCTCTTGATGATGATGATGATGATGATGATGATGAGGATGGTGATGATGAGGATGATGGTGCTAATGGTCATGATGCTGATGATCATGATACTAGTTATGGTTTTTCTTATGATTATGAGCTTAATATAACGTTTTTTTGTCTCTTATCAAATATAATTCCGCAAAATATCGATTTTAATTTAAAGTGGCGTTAATTTCAACTCTTTTTGATTTTTTTTCTCGACGATTAACTCGGATGAAGCAAACACTTTTGATATAAAAACTTAAATTCGCTTTATTCGTCAGGGAGAATAAGGGTTTAGGATGTCTCAATCGGACTTCTGTGGAGTCGACACCTCGAAGAACAATTGGATGAAGATTGTCACGTGGTCTGAGGGAAATGAAGTCACTTTTAATCATCAAGACAATTATCCTGCATTTTCTATAATCTTATTTTCCTTTCAACACCAAGATAGCTCTTTTTTTTATAATTAATTGATAATCGTGTATCCAAGTCATATCTCAGCAGTACGTATTCCTAACCGTTTGGCCAGCCCATAAAATATAGATTAATATATAGATTAGACTAATTCGCCTCTCAGTTCATCTTTTCTCAACCATTCAGAACGTTCTACGCATCCAACCGAGCCATAATTTATACCCATCAAACAGCCTCGCAACTCACCCATACACTTGGGGTAGAGGTTGAAGTGAACGAGAGGAATATAGAAGACAAAGCCGATAACGACGAATATGAACGCGAAGAAAAACTCAATTTGTGGGTTCGTTGCGATGGGAACGACGACGATGAAGACCGCTGAGAATAGAACTAGAATTGGAATTGGTAGAGGCACCTGTGATGGTTTGAAATGGAGGAGGGCCGGGTAGGATGAAAAGATGAATGGGTTCTAAGATATGTGGTTTGGGGAGTTGTGGTCAAGAATTAATGGATGCGATGATTTAGTAGTTGATAGTTAAGGATGAATGTGTTGATAGATGTTTTTTGTATCATGGATGGGCAAATGAGTGGGGAGTGAATCAGAAGGGTCGATAAAAAAATTCAATTCAAAGTGGTTTAGGGTGTGGATGGTTGTGAAAATGCTTGAAAATACATAAGTTTCCGGCATAAATGAATGATTGAGTGAACAAGGGGTTAGATTGTTAAGTGAAAGAGTGGGAAAAATAAATAAAAATCAATAAATGAACGTGATGAGCTACCTTTAATGTTCTCGGAATATCTTTGTAAGGGGATCGGTACCTAAGTCGAAACAGATGGCGATGGTGCATTTGTCCGCAACTTCAAACACTTACATGAATATAAAAAAGAATACCTTTCGCCTCCACTATCACTCACGACTCATAAATTGCTAACACATCTTCACACTAAAAAAAACATTATAAATTTCCCAAAACTACCCAAATCATATCATAATTCCTCCCACTCCATTAGTATCATTTCTCTTTCAGATTACCTCCACTATTATCTACCTCTGTCAATGGACCTTCCCAGCAATCATCACCTACCTGAAAATGATGAACGAGATCATGTTCATGCCGTAGAAGATCCACTTGATAAAGCTGACGAAGGTGATGAGGCTGGAAGTGTTACCTGGGATGATGAAGAGGATGCTGCAGACGGCCTGTTGATTGATGGGTGGTGGATAGGGGTGATGAAATGGAATGATTGGGTGGCGTGGTGAGAGTATTGGGGTAATAGGTTTGAAGTAAACAGATTGGGTGGGTTGAGTTTATGAGGGGTTGAATTGAAAAAAGAAAGGGATTGGGTGGGTGGTTAGGTTGCTGAAAAGTGGTCGAAAGAATGGATGGCGGGTTAGTTAGTTTATTAGAAGTTCATCGAATAGTACCAAACCCAACCATGACCCCTCAACTAAAGACCAACCATGAGAACTGCAGCAGACACAGGCGTGAAGCGTTTGACGTGCACCATCCCGAAGAGAATTGGCATGTGGCTCTTACGGGCTGCTACGAATATCAGTCTAAAAGAATATTGATAAAGAAATTGACTGAAAAGTCTGGAAACAAAATTAAAAGGTTTGTGAGAATTAAAAACTGAAGTGTCAACGCAGGACTGGTATGAAAGAATGAAAGTTGAATTGTGAAAATGGAGACTCTTTCAAAGTTAAAATTAATATGTGATAAATCTTTTAACTCGCAACACAAATTGAACCTAGCAGTCGAGAAGATGGCTCCATTGAGGGAGCCAAAGCAGGACATCGCCACGAAGATCGGGATGAGCCAAGCAACCTTTGGTATCACTATTTCGGCCCATGTCTTGAGGCCGGGTGGGATTGTTATAGGCGTGAAAACGAATTTTCAATATTATTCGTGATATAATTTTTTTTCAATTATCCAACACCACCCTTTTTTTAATTTTTCCTCACACTCTTCTACAATCTCTTTTCCCTCATCTTTCTTCATTCGTTCACTATTCATAACTAGTTTTCAACTCCATCAATCTATAATACGCTTAAATCCCCCCCCCCTTCTCTCCATTTCCTTCCTTACAATGGCAATGGCAGGCGAGTCGAGCATTCCCTGCACAGACACCACGGTGAAGTAGGACACGTTGGTGAGGATATAAACGACCGTTACCAAGGGGACGCTGATGATGATGGCTAGAGGAAGGTTTCTGAGCAAGGGTTGGAATGAAATTGATTAGGAAAGAGTGGGATGGTGAAGGGTGGAGTGGTGTAGAGCAGTGTTATTTTCGTTTCATAAAATAATTATAGTTTTTATTTCAGTTTCGTTTTGGAATTAATTATAGTTTTTATTTTCGTTTTCGTTTTGAAAATAAGTAAAGTTTTTATTTTCATTTTCGTTTTGAAAATAAGTATAGTTTTTATTTTCGTTTCAGTTTTGAAAATAATTATAGTTTTAATTTTCATTTTAGTTTTTAAAATAGATTAATTTACAACTTTAAACAATATTTTTTTATATCTAAAAAAATTAATTGATCATAAAATGAAACGGTAAAATAGAACAGTATATTAACAACAAATGAGTTTAAAAAATTAACAGTCAATTGAAATATTATAAGAATTGATTACGTAAATTATTGATTAATAACAAATTTGAAATAATACAACAAATCTATGATTAAAATAAGTGATAATTTAATTGACAAAGCGAAGCGGTAATAAAAAACGTTTGATAAATGGCGCTACTTTCATAAAGCCCAAAGATAATGTTTATAACAAAAACATATATTTTTAATAAAAGTTATTCATTTGCATATTATGGCATATCATAAAAATTTATTTAATTTTCGTTTTGAGAATAATTTTAGTTTTTATTTCAGTTTCGTTTTGGAAATAATTATAGTTTTTATTTTCGTTTTCGTTTTGAAAATAAATTTTGTTTTTATTTTCGTTTTCGTGGAACGATTATTCAGAATTGTCGTTTTCGTTTTCGTTAAGAAAACAACACTGGTGTAGAGTGAGGTGTAGAAGGATGGTGAAGAATGAAGTGGGGCTAGATGTAGGAAGATAGTGAAGAGTGGAGTCAGGTGTGGTAGGATGAAGTGAATGGAGATTAAAATAGAATTAAGTGTAATAAGAGAAAACACACAAAAATGGCCACCTTTGAGGATTGATGATTTCGTCAGTGATGAAGTTTGCAGCGTTCCTAAAGATTTTAAAGAGAACTAAAAAAAACACACAAAAACCTATCATGTTTACATGAACGTATTCAAGAAAACACTCATAAAAACACACACATAATCACCCACCCATCCACACACAAACACACACCTACCCACACACAAACACACACACAAAAATAAAGTTTTAACCATCCGTCATAGGCAAACACTCCACTATAAAATCCCAAAGCTATGGTGCCGATCTGAGGGCTGGTGCCTTCGAAGCCTGTCTCCAGGTATTGAGTGTGGCCTGGGAACGAAAAGTAGTAAAGATTAAAGCTATGAAAAGCTGAAACTATTTCTTTATCCTACTTTCATTATGAGCGCATACACATAAACACACACACATACACACAAACACACGTAAGCACAAAAACTCAAACCCACACATACATACATACCCATGAAGAGTCTTACGATTCCCCCAAGAATTATTATAGCCAAGGCGGCAAGTTTAGCTATGGTGAAGATGATTTGAATGCGGGAAGAGAGCTGTGTGCTGTAGATGCTGATAGCTGCCAGAATCACTGAAAATTGTTTTGTAGGAACAGAAATTGTAATTAGTTGATTTGATGAGATTGTTTGGATGGTTGATTAGGTGGGGGGAAAGGGGTGGTCGATTTGTTAATGGAAAAAGTTTATTAAAAGATGTCGGTACATATTTATAAATAAATAAAAGTAAACTCAAATGAATTATAAGTATTTTGATTAATATTGTCATTCAAAATTCAATTTTTCTATATTTTATATTGAATGAGTAAAACATTATTTTACTCACGGATGAAGAAGACGGCAAAGATCTTGTCGATATAGACGGGGTACGCGCCACAGAAGTCATTAAAGAGAGGCGTGATGAGGTACTGACTGGTGGTTATTGCAAGGGTTGCCATGGATGCAGGTTTCAGTAAGAGACCCCAGCACCATGCAAAAATAAAGGCCACTGGACCACCGTAAGCTTCAGCGAAAAAAGCATAGTCGCCGCCAGCCTCCTTCACCACTGTTGCCATCTCAGCGTAGCATAACGCGGCTGTAGTATAAGGAATGCAAGGTAAATTTTAGAGCTAGCTTTCTAACTTTATAATTTTTCGTCTTCATAAATCAATCAATCAATTACCAAAATGTATAAAGCGCTTTTTAGAAAATCCAAGAATGCTTTATAAACTGGCATAAACATTCATCCTTGATGAAAGCTAAGAGTGGCCAAGCACAAACCCAGTGTGGACAGGAGTCCCGAGAGAGCCCAGGTGAGGAGGGTCATGGCGATGCTGCCTGAACCTTCCGCCACGCCCTTGGGTGTGATGAAGATGCCTGAGCCTTGATGGGGAAGAGAAGCCAATGGTGTGGGTGGTTTTGTTTGATTGAGCACGTGTTTGGGAGTACTGAATGAATGCTTAATGGGGGTTTTGAGTGTTTGTATATATTTCGTGGGTGCTTGTATGTGTTTTGTGAGTGATTGTATGTGTTTTGTGAGTGATTGTATGTGTTCTGTGAGTGATTGTATGTGTTTTGTGGGTGATTTTATGTGTTCTGTGAGTGATTGTATGTGTTTTGTGAGTGTTTGTATTTATTTTGTGAGTAAAAAGCAATGGAAACCCACCGATGATGGTGCCTACGATGAATGACACAGAGCCCAGTAGGGTTATGGTTCGAGGTACTCTGATGCTTTCTTTGCTCTTGTCGGCAGTTTCTAACTTCTCTTCTTTCCCCTTACTTGTTTTACCATTTTTTTCTGTTTTTTCCATTTTTAATTCTTCAATCGAAAAATGATTGGTTTCGAGTTTCATATAGTCTGGATAATTTATTTTTCTTTATAATTATTTTTATATATTATTTATTGATTAAATATTAAATGCTAATCAATTGCGACAAACTTATCGAAACACACTCGTTCTAATCTCTGCTGTTTAAATACTTCTGCATATCCAAAAGTGCCTATTTGTTGACTGATAAGGCAAAGGAATTGTTTTTCTTTATCTCGTCTTATCATTTATAAATATTTGTGTTTATCGTAATCAAATTTCAAATGCAAATTAAAGATTGATCGATGTCTTTGCAAAATTTGGGCCCTGAATCACATTGTTTCTTGCAAGCGAAGGATTTGATTCAAACACTTATAATTATATAATAAGCTGTAGTATTTCGAGCATTGACAATTATTTTGAAACTTACGCATTTCTACCTTCATACTCTTGTTTCAAATCTCAACCACTCTGCATTATAAATAGCTACAAAAGTGTTAATCCCGTCTAACTTTAGTCTAAAATTTCAAAACGTTCTTTATTTGGAAGCAATTTGGCCTTAAGTGCAGCCGAAACTAATGGATTCTCCAATCGATACGCCGTGCATTGGAGAAAGAATTTGTTCGCAACAAGTTTTCATCTGAGACTCCGTTATTTGAACAGTTTTAAAAAATCGTTTTATTACTTTTTTTGACTTTTTGGCACATTATTTTTTTGAACGTTCAAATATACAAAAATTAGACAGTTATTTGAACACGAAAATCAAAAGAAATTAAAATTCTTCAAAAACGCAATTGTCAGATTCGCTGGAAATGACTAGAAAATTTAGACAAGCATTGACTAGATTAAACAAACTAGAAAAGGACTAGAAAGACTACGAATATGTATAAGATGAAATATAAGAAGGAATGTGAGGGGGTGGGTGGTATGGGGAAGGGTTGTGGAGACCGGGGTAGAAGTTAGGGGTGGTTGGAGGGGCTGCCCAGTAGGGGGAAGGGGTGGGAAAGTAGGTGGGACCACTAGGAGATATCGAAGTGTGCGTTTTCATAAAACCAGAAAACTGGGATGAGCTCGAGGAATGGTGGGGCGTGTGTGATGTGAGGATGGGTGTTTGGGGGTGGTATGGTGAAACGAGAATCTCAGCGGATGGGTAGCGGTAAGAAGGGGGAGGAGGAATGAAGGCTTCAGTGGCCGAGT